>KK121354.1:255649-300776 GCA_000611955.2 Stegodyphus mimosarum | reverse complement strand
ATATATTAATCAATTTGATTTACAGCTTCAAAACACTTTTTTCTTGACAAGTTCTGTTTGAAGCGTTAAACAAAGGAAATTAATGCATATTTTTTGCTTACTGTTCTATTTTGTATTATATTCAGTTTAGTATACGTATTTGAAGTTTCTTTTAATTTTCATGTACTCCTTTTGAATTACGTCTTTCATAGAGAAAGAATTAGTTCGGGCCTCTATAGAGAAGAAATCATAGTTTATCATTTCATTTTAGTTCCGACTTAATTTTATTAATTTTATTATTTCGATCTAGCAGCATTCGCACAGATTTGACTCTTTGTTTTATTCAAAAAACTTTAATTTTACGAATTCTTTTTGGACATTCTTAAGAGTTATTTATATGTATATATTTAACAAATATTATACATTAAGTAACTGAATATATGATTCAGAGAATCGGCATACTTCGTCACAGCATATTTTTCATAAATAGCAAATTGTGTGTTGATTGCTGCTAAATTCCAGCAAAACCAAAGCTTCACTGACAGCAGACTACATGTACTGGTTTTTGTTTATGTAATATTAATTTATAAAGTGAGAATTTTAAAGTACGCAGAAAATAATTGAAGCACCCTACATTTTTTAATAAAATGCCCTCCTCTCAACAAATATTTTTACATTCGCAAATTTTGTACAATAGTCAATTCCTTTTGAAAAAGGGCAATCGGATGATCACCTAGGAAAAACTTGATTGACTAGAAAGCTTGAATTGCTAAAACTATTTAACAATTTATACTATTAAAAGAGAATAAACATTAATTGCTAAAAGCGCTGCAAAGCTTTTATTTATCGTAAATACCGCTAGTAGTAACATTAGTTTTATTATAACCAGATAATTTTGTTTATTTCTTGATATGTGGAACACGGGAAAAAATATGGTAAATAAAAAATTAAAAATGAAATTACTTATTAAATATCCACTGGGATTCTGTACCTTAAATTTATTACGGATAGTAGGCACGTCTCATCATCATGGAAATACTATAGAGGCTTTAGGATTTTTTCGAAGCAGAAAAGTGAAGAAATGAGCATTGCCCTCGCCGGGGTTCGAACCTCGGACTTCTCGAATACGCCCAGAGTGGGCTCTGGCCGTTACACTACGAAGGCATGCAGAAAGGAGCAAGAAAATGCCTATAAGATTATGTTTTAACTACATGGGAACGTTTAACATGCCAAGAGAAAATGTATTAAACATTTCTACACATAACAGTTAGAGGTTTCGCTAATAAATAAATGCTAATGAGGTAGAATATAAAAAATATAGAATTAAAACTCTATAAGCTGTTGAATTCTGTTGTGAAATATTAAAGGAGATGTTATTAATAGAAGATAAATCTTCTATTACCTAAATTGTAGTAATTTACAAAAATATTTGCAATAGAGATTTTTAATCAAAGAAGATATATTTAGTATATCAGAAAGAACTATTTAATACTTCACATATATAGCGCTGTAATTTTTCAAAAGCTAAAAATATTTGAAATAAAAAGGAACTTAAGTCAGGCATATTAATACTAGCCCACGAGTGTGTTTCAAAAATTGATGCACTTCATTGCTGAAAAGAAATTTCGCAGTAAGCTTAACGTATGAAGCACATCATTTTCAGGGTTAAAAATTTCTAAGCCACCACGGAACAATCACTGCAGCTATTTATTCGCAGCAATTGTTGCCAGAAAAGTACAAGAAAGAAAACCCCTTTAAAAAGAAAGCTCTGTGCTGGTCAACCGCAAAGGCGTTGTGTTTCTGCAAGATAAATCTCGATCGCATACGGTAGAGGTGATACGTGGAGAAAGCTGAATTTCCTCCCATTTGGAAGTTTTGCCACATTTTCTTATATTCTTGGCACTTTCTCCTTCTGTTTATTATTATTCCCTCTCTGACAGCAATCACATACGGAGCAGCAGTTCATAGTAACAGCAAAGATTCTGAAGAAGTTCGAGTTAATTCAGCACCCGATTACTCTTGTTCGAAACGTAGTTTTTCTATGGAAAAATCTAAGAAAATTCGTTCTACAATATAAAATTCAAAAACGCATTCCCTGTAAGTTTGTATCTAGAAAAATATTTAAAAGCAAAGAAAGAAAACTTTTCAGGTACATGATAACCGGAATGCTTCTAAATTTCTCTATTTCCTGTAGCAGAAAAAATGAGTCCATTTCAAGACGTTCATTTTAACATCAACAAAGGCATTTAATGTCGATACGTTTAAAAAATATGAAATATTGTAGCGAAAGTTTAAATGGCTTAAAACGCTTATTATCATTTTGATGATCTTGTACACCGAATGAAATATTTTGTGAAAAAAAAGTGGAAGGTAAATCTTTTGAATATTTTGTGTGATAATTTTGAAAATTCTAAACTATAATTTGGCTCTGGCAACTAAAGTAAATTTTTAACAGTTTCCAGAAAGGCAAAAATTCATTCTAAATTAAAGATATGAATTTTACTAAATATACAAAATAAATGTTAACAGGATAAGGTTAAACTCGTCTTAAAACTAAACATTTGTCTAATCTTCTGGAGAACCAGCTGTATTCTTGTACATTAATTATCTGTCAGTAGCAGAACACTAAATAAATACAACAATGTAACGCCGCTAAAGATTTATTTTGAACTTCACCTTGAAATTGCATATCTAAGACAACTGAATAAAATGAACGACCACTATCTGCGACTGAACAGAAACATTTATTTCAAGTTATAAGGTATTTTTCCCTCCTTCCAGTGTGCCTTCGTGGTGTAACGGTAGCACACTCGGTGCATATTCGAGAGATCCAGGTTCGAATCTTGGCGAGGACATTGCTCATTTTTTATCTCCCCTGTTTCAAGAAACCTAATGACTCTATAAAGTATTTACAAGTTAAAGTTTAAATCTCGTTCCGATCAATATAGCTGTGCAACCTCAAAATTATTAACATATTTCTCAATCAGGAAAAGAAATCAAACTGGTAGTAGCAAAAGCGCTGGGAGAAGATAATCACAAATGAGTTTCACTACGGTAGGCTGCTGAAATAACCAGAAATCTCTCTGAAACACAGATTCTCGCTTCACATAGCCTAGTGGAGCAAACGAAACTGTAGAAGAACACATTAGATTTTAATATAAGAAATAACATGTTAATCATAATATACCCTGCAGCTACACATTTCAGAGTCCATCTTATCACTCTCTTATAAAGTGTTTACTTTATGCTAATATTTTAAATTTAACTCAACTACCTTAATACGTCTTAGTTTCCAAGAAACTGTACCATATAAATTAAAGTTTGGATTTAAAATAAAAAAAAGAAATAAAATCACTCTTACTCGTCACTTATGTTGATACTGGCTCGTGACGGTATTTCTTGCTGCTCTGTTAATGCTTATCGATTTTTGAATTTTTGATTTTGATAGCTTTATGTTTCTAAAATTTATGATTGATCAGTAACAAAACTGCATTGATAAGAACTATTGAATACTTATAATTATTTTGGCACAAAGTTGCATTTTGGCTGCCCATGTCAAGATGAAATCAAAGTTAATTGTCCTCGTTACTTTGTAGAGACATTAGGTTATTTTGAAGCAGGAGTACATGAAAAATGAGCAATGCCCTCGCCGGGATTCGAGCCTCGGACCTCTCGAATACGCGCCGAGTTTGCTGACCATTACACCTCGAAGGCATGCTAAGAAGGCGGGAGAAATACTTTATATACTCTCCTTTCAAAGGGCGACTGGGGATTAGGGGACCTAATCACCAAATCCTGGTGGTGAAGAATCATGATCCACGACCTTTTTTTGTTCGGGTGCCACTGTATAGTCATTACAGAACAGGAAAATTGAAGAAATGAGCAATGCCCTCGCCGGGACTCGAACCTTGGAACTCTTGAATATGCGCCGAGTGTGCTGACCATTACACAATGAAGGCGAGAGAAATACCTCATAACATCATCAAATTAATGTATCAAATTTTTTTGCTTTTAATTTGTTATACAGTTTCAATATTTCCTTATTACTTAGAATAATTTCTTGAAATAATAAGATGCTTCTGAAACATAAGAGCTCACCAGCGGGGATATAAATTCGCTGAACGCTGGTAGTTTGACTTGGGTTCGAATCCCAGCAAACGGGCTGGCTGCATGATTAGTTTTCGTGGTTTTCCTCATGCGCAAAGTGGATACAAGTCAGTTTAACTTAAAAAAGTCCTCCGTGTAGACATCTCTACCCGTAGGCAGGTAGCCTAGAATTGCTTTACCTTGGTCTATTAACCTTACATGAATAATAAGCTATTGCTTCTGAATTATGAATATTCATACTATTCTGTTATGAAGATTTTAAATCTTTACGTACATGAAAAATGACCAATGAAAAATACCATCTTATATTCATTAATTTCTCATTATATAGCAGACGTAAAAACTGAAAAGCTATTTTATAATCTGATTAGTCTGTTTAAAGGACCTGAAAGAAAGGCCTCACAGAAAAAAGTAACTTATTTATGAAAAGTAGTTTTTTTATTAACTTTTATTTTAAGATGCCTTTATCAACAGTGATTTACTATTTTATCAGATGATAAGATAATGAGTTTTAAATGCTTTCTCACAAAGCTTATGGAATTGTCAAATCCCTTTTCATCATGCGTCATATGCAGCAACTTGCTACTTATTATAGGGAAAATATGTCATGCAATTTGCTTGTTATTTCATGAAGAAAAGGTAACATATTTTTCTCTGAAAAATTCTGAAGAAAACTTATCATTAAAAAAGAAAAATGCAGTTTAGTTTCGTTTAGAATAAATATAAATGGATAAAATTTCTTTCAGCGTGTAAAAAGTAAAGCTAGATATATAATACATTTTAAGAGTACAAGGACAGCCCGGGGTGCTACATTCGTGGATTATATTCTGGTATTTATAATAGCACACTACCATTATAAAGAATAATGAATTAAAGTTATTTCGCGATTTTATGTACTCTTTGGTTAAAGCCATTCTTTATGCTCCGTAGATAAATTTCTAAACCACTTTTTAAGTTCTCTTAATAAGTCATTTATCATAGTTTGAATATTGTAACACATTTGAATAAATTTGGTAAAAATAAAATAAGCTGTGGAAATTTATTTTCATTACAACAACCATCTAAATATGTTAAAATTAAGTAGATTTAGATAGTTACATAATAAAAAGCATTCGCTAGAACATTTCATCATTTCATTACTGAATACATCCTTTAAAAATTGGGCTTGCTATCTTACAACAACTTGGCCTTTTTTTGTGTATGTGCGTATTTCAACATGCTTAGGGACCAATATTATTGAGGCTAGAAAAATAACACATGCGAAAAACAACTTAGTAACATTTGTAGCTCATACTGCTAATAAAGTGACCAGCCATATTTGGCGTTCCTTGCCTAAATACTAAATGATCTTCATTACGGATAATGTGGTGATCTCTATGATGTTACATTAGCCAAATGATGAGTACATACCCTGTGCTTCTTTGCACAGTTTTATCTATATAAATTACTTTCATTGTTATCTGAATAAAAAACATGTTGGCAGTTCATAGTATGTATAATGAAATGTCTGTTCCAAAAATCTTATTGTAAAAATAGGACTTGAGGATCACTGTTGAACAATTATGAATAACCATTCTCGAATTTATTTACATCTTACAAAATTCTAATATTCCAGTATGATTTTAATTAGTAACTTGACTTCTTAAAGTTAAAGACGCACTTATTCGCCGTTTGTTCCTTTATTTTGCAACAACAATTTCAGAATCGGGTTTTATTTGCATTACAAAGAATATTTTTAATAATTTCAGCTCCCAATCAAGTATAGTAATGGTTGAGTCTGTTTTCATTGTCCTTTCTTCTTCACTTGACAGTTTTGTAACTTTGTGCCCTATACCAGATTCCCTTTTTACACCGTGGATACCTTCCGCCCAATACCGTATAAAACGTACACTAAAGTAACAAATAATGGCCGATCGTTCTTTTTGTAAATTCAGGTCATAATATCAAAAATAAAATTCGTTACTGTTTATTGTATCTTAATTTTATTTTACAAATAAAATTATGAAAATACTTTAAAAATAGTAATAAAGATTAACTGTTTCAAAAATTAAAAAATAGTAATAAAGATTAACTGTTTCAAAAATTAAAAAATAGTAATAAAGATTAACTGTTTCAAAAATTAAAAAATAGTAATAAAGATTAACTGTATTCTGCAAAGCGGTTTCATCAGTACATGCGACTTCACTCTTAAGGTTATGGATCGTATTTCTTTTGAAAAATCGGAACAGCCATTCCGTGCTTGCAGAAAGTTCATTCTTCTTATTTCGAACAAATGGAATCTACACATCATCACCCGATAATCGTTCCTTAATCTACTTATAAAATCTTATATCCATCTGCTTAATAATGTTGCCATCAGTAAGAAATTTGTTGCTTACTATCCTCTGTCCATATTATAAAAGCCTTTCCCATTTTTTTCTGCAATAACATGTCTTGGGTATGATGTTGATTTCGTATTATTTTTGATCCAGAGGACATCGATTGTCTTACAGCAACTTCACTTTTTTAATGGTTCTCACTGTTGCTTCATTCAAACTAATTCCTTAGCCACAGATGTTGAACCTTGTCCGCTGATTTGACGTTGAATTTTTAACTTTCACAATATAAAATTTATGCATTAACCTCCAAGGAAATTGGCTTTCTTTAATGTGATTTAATCACACGATGGCCATGTGAGTTATAGAAGTAATGCCTTCGTGGAGGACTTTCTAAGGGAAGCTGATTCGGATCCAAGTTACACATGGTGAAAACTACAACAACGTTCATGCATCCAGCCTGTTTGTCTGGATTTGAACCCGTGACTGAACTAATTTGTAGTTTTGCGCTACCCCGCAGTATTAAGAAAATACGCCACATGCACAGATCACGCTAGCTGTCCATAATGTCCAACGGAATCTGCACAACTGACTAAATTGGACAGAGAAGTTTCAAGCATTTGTATATAGCCAGTAGTAAATACATGCAACAAATTCAGAATATTCTAAACTTTCTCATATTACCGTTACGAATTGTTAAAATAATGTTCGAACTATTATTATTATTATATCCTAATTTTTGTGCCGTATTATTTGAAAACCATGTTAAATGAGATGCCAGTGTGCACGAAATGTGTTAAAAATTGAATCGTTTCTTTAGTGCTTTTAATTATCTTACTTACGTAAACCCCACATAATCGAGTAAGGAACTACACTCACGTTTGTGAGAATTGCAACACCAAGAAGGAATCGTCATAATTGAATGCAATTTAATACACAGTTGAGTGGTAGTGGTACAAATAAATGATTAAATGTTCAAAGCAAACAAACAAGAACAAGAGATCAGAATCAGTATTTTGTGTGGCCACCACGCGCCGCAATAAGTGCTGCTACACGACGTGGCATGGAGTCAAACAAAGTTTGAATGTCTGACTGAGGAAGAGCATTCCATATCGTTTGTACGCGTACCCAAAGTTCGTCTGCAGACGCAACAGGACGAGGATCACGAGCAAGACGCCGACCAATGACATCCCACACATGTTCAATTGGCGACATATCCGGGGAAAACGCAGGCCAAGGAAGAAGCTGTACCTGCTGCGCTGCAAAGAAGGATTTAACAATCCGAGCAGTATGAGGGCGGGCATTGTCCTGTTGAAATACAGCGCCTGGCAAGCTTTGAAGGAAGGGAACAGCTTCGGGCTGTAGAACTTCACGGATATACCGGTTGCTGTTCAGATTGCCCACAATTCGTAGCAATTGAGATCGTCTATGATATGCTATGGCGCCCCAGACCATAACTCCGGGTGTTCGTCCACTGTGGCGTTCGATAATGCACTCCGGAAGGTGGCGTTCACCGGCATAGCGTCTGACACGAATGCGGCCATCATGGTACCACAAATTAAAGCGGGATTCGTCAGAAAACACGACATGCTGCCAATCAGCACGCCAGTCTCTATGCTGATTGGCCCATTGTAGCCGCAGGCGGCGATGGTCGTGCGTTAGGGGGATCCTGTATAAAGGAGTCCGTGCGCGCAGTCCACACTGCAGCAGACGTCTACGAATTGATGAAGCACACAATGAAACACCTGTAGCTATTGACCACAGTGCTGCCAATTGTCTAGAGGAAGCTGTACGGTCCGTCCGCGCCATGCGGACCAGGTGTCTATCATCGCGAGCTGACGTCACATTTCGGGGTCCACTCCCGGATTTCCGAGTTGTCCGACACTCGTCCGTCCACTGCTTCCAAACGCGCATCACTGTGCTGCTGTTACGCTGCACACGAGAGGCTACTGCACGATACGACAATCCAGCTTCACGAAGGCCGATGATTCTCCCTCGTTCAAACTCTGTAAGTTGTTCAAATCTCGCTCTCTTTCGTCGACGAGGCATAAGTACAGATTGAGTTAACGTTTACCACTAGCAGATAACCACCCATAACCATACACGCCTCGCTACAGCCGTCTATTTATTCGGATCCATCAGCCGTTCAAAGGGCGCTGCTCAGCATACGCATGCGCTACGGATTTGCAATTCTAATCATTTGCATATCATGCGCTACTTTGCATTTCCTGAAAATTTCAGCTCACTCGCGTAAGTCCTTCATGGTGTTGCAATTTTCACAAACGTGAGTGTACATTTTGTAAAAATTGTACGAATTTGTTCGAAATATTCTAGTAGTATAAATAATGGTACAAAATGTCAAGCATTTATAAACCAAAGGAAAACACTGCACGAAAATTACTATATCATGCTTTCAAATATAAATACAAAGCACAAAAATATTTACTTGATTTTTCCTTGCCAATAGATAATTTATTTAATAGCTTACCGCTATTTATCATATATTAAGGATAAAATTTGTATTGTTTCTCCTTTCAGTCTTAAATTGTTCTTAAAGATTAATACCTGTTATCACACTACGCAGCATGGAATGTTATATTTCATTCACATTTCCACTAATGAAGTGAGTGCTTTAAGAATTGACACTAAACAGGAATCTCTGCAATGGTATTCCTTTCATTGAAACGTTTAATGTGTAATAAACATTGATTGCATTTTACAAAGCTGATGTGACCAGTGCACCGATAAAGAGTGTAAAAAAGCACTAGGCGGATTTCAACTTCAGACTTTCACTCAAATTTATTTTCTAAACATTTTATTTGCGGGTAGAGGTTATACGAATAACAGCAACTTCTGAAGGCATTAGCTTCATTAAGTCATAGATTATCCATCTGTTGAAGCTTTTTTTACTGCTGTACAATAAAAAGGTTCATTGTACATTGAAATCGTATGTAGCTATGTGCAGCTCATCGAATGGATCAAATAGTCAAACACTGGTAATTCTTTCTGGGCTTATATCTCTGTATTAAAAACTTAAACTTTAGACTCTTCAACTAAACTACTTCTGTGCTGTGTCATCAATGAACAACATATAGCGTATGAGACGATGATACAAATATGAAAATGTGATTCTATTCAATTATATTTTACAACT
Organism: Stegodyphus mimosarum; assembly: GCA_000611955.2. Taxonomy (NCBI): domain Eukaryota; kingdom Metazoa; phylum Arthropoda; class Arachnida; order Araneae; family Eresidae; genus Stegodyphus; species Stegodyphus mimosarum. The sequence goes on along the minus strand of KK121354.1, from coordinate 291,221 downwards.
TTTCAAGAGAATTAGAATGCATTCTAGCATCTTTTAGTTTTTAATTCAATCATTATATTGCTTTATATACGGTACCCAAAAAGAGACTGATACATTTCCTTTTTTAAGTCTACTTAAATACGTTTGAAAGAAAATTAAATCAAATAGTTACTCAAACGTTTTGATTATCGCTTAAATTATACCCTTAAATAAACAATAAAAAACTATTTCAAATAATTTCTCATCATCACACAAACATCTAAGCGATTTCCAATCCCTGGTACGTATTTCCCATTAAAGATCTTTGCCACCAATGGTCTTCTGAGCGACAATAATGATAAACTGCTTTAAGGTGTTGATATTGCAATGTTTGTGGGAGTACACTTTATCGTTTGCGAAATCCCGCAGCAAGTATTCTTCAGGGATTAAATCTGGAGGTTTCTGAGGCCACTCAATTGGACTCGGACGACTGATCCAGTTGCTGGGAAGTGTATATAATTCTTACCAAGGAGACTGAAAGCCAATTTATTCCTCTCTGAAGAACATTTGCCGTAAGTTGTACGTCTTTCTTTCAACCATTTTTGTGTATAGCTTCAGCGTTTGTCTTATATATACATAAACCTAATTTATTTTGTACATTGTTAACAATGTGTGATGGTACATTGTTAACAAAAGAGTTAAAGTAATTGATACGTTATGTTTCCAGTACTTCTAAAAGGCGTGACTCTTTTATACGTCTTCTTTTAATTATTTTTCTCCTTTGATAGGTACATTGCTTCTTTTGAAACTAGGCCTTGTGGTTTGATCTAAAATTTATTTTTGTCTTTAGTTCCATTACAGAAATGGAGCAGACTTATTGTTCCAATGCTTCTGTTTCGTGTGCAGTTTTTAAGATTTGTAATTTATTACTTTATACAACTGGTTGCTTATTTATAAAAGGCTTGTTACGTTTTTATTTGTTTAAATCTTTCAATGGAAAAATCCAATGGTTTTCAAATATCCAATAGAAAAATTAATTTGTCTCAAGAAATATTTTCCACGTATCGAAATGAAATTAATGCTTCTCGTATCAAGATGAAATTAATTCTCCATTCTTCAAGACGAAATGGATGTAGGAATTTTTAAAATAATGTTGTAAGCTTTATCCTAATTTTATAACAGTTATTTTAAGTTTATTCATCTTTCCTATCCCTTCTAGCTCAGCTTACAATTTCCTACCAGAATGTATTTTCAGAAATGCGGTTAATGCAAATGAGTAAGAGTAGTATTTAAGTGGATGTTTCACTGATTTCGTTAGAGAGCCCGAGTTCCTGACTAGCCCGCGTTTGCCTACCTCTGCCTGACTAGCCTACCTCTCTGTCTAAGCCATTGCTACGCTCGGCCGTACTTTAGGCCCTTGTTTGGCTTCGCCGACTTAATTGAGATTTAGGGGACACTACTTAGAATCTTGATAGCTTCGGCTATAGCTTTCATTTAAGCTTTAGTTAAGTTTAATTTTATATCAATTTGAGTTCAAACCCAAGTGGAGGTTTTGTTGTATGCTCCGAGTTAGTAGCTGACTATGTCATATTTATTTTGAAAAATAAAGGCTAGTTAACCCTTCTTGAGTCTTACGTCTCTGTTCACACACTTAAGCGATTATTCGCTTATCAGTGTTAGGGATTTCGAATATTAAACTGTGAAATAGAAAGGTGAAACCCCACAATGTAATAAGTCGACGAATTGTATACTCAGGCCTGTTTAGTTTTTCGCCGTTCTAAACCTTTTGTGCCTGCATAATATTTTGACAATATATTCAAATCCTCGTTTACATAAGATGTTGAATTTCAATATTTAGAAATGGGAAAAAAATTCTATTATGGTTTTAAATCTAGAGTTTAAAAGTTCGGTGCGAATGTTTGTAATAAAATGATTTCAAGGCCTAGGCCAAATGTTTTTCGTCGACTTAAAGTTTAGATATAAATTAACAGAGATGTATTCAATGGAATAAACTGTGCTTCTTTTTAGTAATACTGGTAAAAGTGCTATGATTTTTCAGCTTATCATGATGATCTCGATTTAAATTAAAATTTTATAATTCATTTATAAATTAAAATTTTAACAATTTTGGAAAAGAATATTAATTGTTGTTTAAAAATAAGCAAAATGTAACAATTTTTTTTCTTCAAATGATTTTGCAGTCATAAAATGTGTGAATACATTTAATGTTATTTCTTTTGTAATAGTATATGCTAAACGTGTTTCATATCTTTAAAGTACATTACTTGTCCAGTAGAGCAGTTAAGAATATTTCGTACTATAACTTAATTGCAAATTGGTAATTTTTTACCATTCTGAATTCAAAATATGCAGAGCTTTTATGAAACTGATAGAGAAAATTTTACGGAATTAAAAATATAATTTTAAATAATTATTTTTAGATTAATTAAATAAATAGTTTTAATACTTTTTTTCAGGGAAGGTTATTAGATTGTAATGTGATTAGTCGTTAAGTTTTTGAATTATTTTTAAAATGTTTGAATTAATGTTGAGAATTTTATATTTTTCCTAAGGATAGAGTAAATACAGAATGCAAGTTAAATAATTTTGAATATTAGCGCACAAAATGATAAATAAATGTGTTTTTGGTAATAATACAGAAAATATAAAAAGTGTAACCTCCAGCATTACAGTAATGAATATTATAAAACATTAATAACTTAAAAATTGAATAATTGTAATGAAATTGAATATGTGTAATATAATTAAAAAATGAAGTGGGTAAGAAGTAAGTAATTTCAAGTTATGGTGGATGAATGCTATAATTATGTAATAAATGACTGTCTGTTATGTATAGAGTATTTTGAGGGAAAAGACTTTCAAAACAGAGGGTTTTTTTAACTTATGTTATTTGTTCCTTTTACCCTCCTCATGTCATAAAAATTTAAAGGCTAATACTTATTAATTTTTCATACGTAATTAATATTTTTATTTTTAATATATAATGGAGTGTGGTTTTTAATTTTTTATGTATAATGAAATGTTTTACGCAAAGGTAAGTTACCTTAGGTATGGAATGGAGGCATATTTAAGTAAGTGCCAGAGCCCTTAACCACTCATGAAATAATACATCAGCCAGTTTAAGTGGATCTGCCTAGCAGATGGATAAGTTTCTATTTGGAGAAAGCTGTGGGGTCTTCGAGATTTGTACAAGATAAGAAAATTAAAAATGTAATAATAATAACAATACAAATCATAACTTCAGTAATACTGTTACGGATTTAGCATTCAGTTAGCTATTTATTTAAAATTGTAATTAAAATTGTTTTATTTTCCCGTGCAACGCAGACGAATTTGAAGAGAAAGCTACGTCGGAAAAGTTACAAGAGCGCGTGCATTTAATATTTAAGAAATAAATATCTCGTAATTGCTGTTCCCATCCAGAAAAATCGGGATATTTATAGATTTTATCCGAATATTCTCGTGAATAATTAAACACTTTATGAAAGCCGAATTAAAACACCTCAGCTCAGTTGCTCTTGTTTTAAGCGAACTGTTTGTTTACTTAATGCTGTTATTGATTGTAGCGAATTCGCTGTGGGAATGAATTAGTTTCTCTGTTTTGAACTGAGTTCTGTTTAACGTTTGAGATATTGTGATATTGTACGAATATCTCTGAGGAAATATTTCATCATTTTGTTTTTATTTCTTGTGAAAAGAGTAAATTTTATTAACTTTTTATCAACTTGTGCATTCAATCCATTACGAACCCGTACGTACTCAACAATACTATTATAACATTAATAATGTTGAAATATAAGTTATAATAATGGAAATTAGTTCTATTAACTTGAAATTAGTTTTGATTATTAAAAATATGTAATGAATGTATAAAATTTCAGCATTCTGATATTGTGTGAACAGTTTTGAAAGGATTCTTTCGAAAAAATGTGATTATGTGAACTCTAAAATACAAAGAGTTTGGAGTGAAAAGTTTAATAGAGCTTTAAAGTATTATCAAAGTTCATATTTTTCAATTATTTAAACAATTATTTTGTACAAAATTTTATTATTTGCATTTTTCAAATTATTTTTCTTCATTTGCATTATTAGTGTAGCGTTTTGTTCTGTAAAAAGGTATCTCTGTCTTTAAGCTTTTTTCTCTTTGAAGGGACTGTGTAAAATAAAATATATGTAAATCAAAATTATAATTTAAACTATTAATAACTTTAATTTTCCCTCTGTATTCTAAAAATAGTATAGCTTTTTTATGGACTGCGACATTTCTAGATCAAACCATACATATGACTTATTAACGCTAATTCAGATGACGTGGCTAATTGGGAACTGGAACTCATTTTCGTTAACTAAAACCTTTCTCTTGGATGCGTCATTTCTAGTTCAGTTCATATTAATGACTTGCATAACGCTGAGAACATACTTAATTCGGAACCTAAACCGAAACTTTCTCTTAATAAACTGCAATTTTGGATAACTGTGCACTTTTGTTTCTAGTTCTTTTGCCGTTCAGACGTTGGTATTCTGCTTTTCTTCCTATCGCAATAGCATCAAAAATGCAAATTTTCTTGAATAGGTACTATTAGAATACAAAGTGAATTGTGGAAATAAAGATGAATCAGCTTCGACTGCCAAGTTTCCTCTTCATTATGTATCTATGGATCTACGCCATCAATATTTCGAAGTCTTTTTCAACAGACGCACACGCACACGCACACACACACACACACACGCACGCACACACACACACACACACACACACACACGCACACGCACACACACACGCACACACACACACAGATATATATATATAACGCAAAAAACTACTTTTTAGGGACAGACAAGAAATGGTGCTATATTAAATGCTTTGTAAATGTAAAAGATCGTTTCATCGGAACGTGTCCCATATTAAAGATTATAAACTGAGTCTACAGTATCTACATATTCTGTCTCTCTCTTTATGTACACATATAGAAGGTAAGCGTAGCGAGAGAACAAGAGGGTGAGACTGATTAGTAACTTCAAAAAGTTTTTAATTTGACTTTATGCATATATATGCCTACACGAATTTTGGAAATATTGATTCCTGATATAGTCTTAGATGATTAAAACAAAAATACCTATAATAGTCTTAAAAAGTATTTATTTTCTATTCCAGAGTTTCTTAAAATGAGGTAAACATTTTTCAAAAACAGTTTGGTTTTTGTTGTTTTGAAAATAAAAGCCAAACTTGTATATGATTTTCATAGAACTAACATTTGGGTTTCGTAAAATACTCATTAAGCTTTATTAAGTAGAGACCGTTTCACTGCAATTTTCCTGAGATATTCAAGAACAAAGTTTCTAATTCAAATCATTTCTGCATGCCAATCATGACTTTTAAAAGAATAGTTTAGGGACAACTACAATGCAATAATGGAACATACAACCGTATCACATAGGTAAAATTTCAAAAATATAATTGCAAAGCTAATAGGGATTATCAGCTCAATAGAAAACAAGAAGAGAAAAGGAGCATACACAAAAAATAAACTTAAATTTCAAATCTACAAGACCGTATCGGAAAAGTGCACGCTTTCGATAAAGTGTTCAAATGAAGGCACTTTTAAAGGAACAAACTTTCTACTTCCCTTTGCCATTTTATAAATTTCTTTGAGACTATCGTTAAAAGTCTGTTTTTGCAGAAATGGTTATTCTTTGAAACGTAGGAAGTAGAAAAATAAGATCGCAAGATCTGTTATATAACTAAATATGGTTAGACTTGCCATTGATTACTTCTAGTTAAATGTGACATATTATGATGCCTAAAATATCTAATTACTAATTATTAACGAATACGTATGCATATCATTAATTATTAATTTAGTTTCCTAAAATTCAGAGCGCACCAGTGGCTAAATGGATAAGACCGGTGAACATTAATAACTCGATTCATGTTCAAATGCCGCGAATGGGCTGGCTGTACACATGAGGATTTGGGGAGATTTCCCCATTTGTCAGGTGCCAGTTTCTCTTAGAAAGTTCTTCCGTGAAGTTCTGTGTCTTAAACAGATACCACTTAACGTGTTTTGCCGGATTCTAGTTCAGTGAAACTAGAATCCGGAAACACGAGCTCAAATTGCATGCGGGCCGAATGCAATATTTGAGAGCAGCTGACGAGTCTGAAATTTTACTTTTTTTTAACAAATGAAAATTCCGCTTTTAACGAGCTAAATTTTTAAAACTAAATTTAAAATTTTAATAACAGTTACTTTACATATTTAAAATATTTATTGAAACATATATAAACAGGAATATTAATGACGCATATGATGAAAATCGAAATTATACACTCACGTTTGTGAAAATTGCAACACCAAGAAGGAATCGTCATAATTGAATGCAATTTAATACACAGTTGAGTGGTAGTGGTACAAATAAATGATTAAATGTTCAAAGCAAACAAACAAGAACAAGAGATCAGAATCAGTATTTTGTGTGGCCACCACGCGCCGCAATAAGTGCTGCTACACGACGTGGCATGGAGTCAAACAAAGTTTGAATGTCTGACTGAGGAAGAGCATTCCATATCGTTTGTACGCGTACCCAAAGTTCGTCTGCAGACGCAACAGGACGAGGATCACGAGCAAGACGCCGACCAATGACATCCCACACATGTTCAATTGGCGACATATCCGGGGAACACGCAGGCCAAGGAAGAAGCTGTACCTGCTGCGCTGCAAAGAAGGATTTAACAATCCGAGCAGTATGAGGGCGGGCATTGTCCTGTTGAAATACAGCGCCTGGCAAGCTTTGAAGGAAGGGAACAGCTTCGGGCTGTAGAACTTCACGGATATACCGGTTGCTGTTCAGATTGCCCACAATTCGTAGCAATTGAGATCGTCTATGATATGCTATGGCGCCCCAGACCATAACTCCGGGTGTTCGTCCACTGTGGCGTTCGATAATGCACTCCGGAAGGTGGCGTTCACCGGCATAGCGTCTGACACGAATGCGGCCATCATGGTACCACAAATTAAAGCGGGATTCGTCAGAAAACACGACATGCTGCCAATCAGCACGCCAGTCTCTATGCTGATTGGCCCATTGTAGCCGCAGGCGGCGATGGTCGTGCGTTAGGGGGATCCTGTATAAAGGAGTCCGTGCGCGCAGTCCACACTGCAGCAGACGTCTACGAATTGATGAAGCACACAATGAAACACCTGTAGCTATTGACCACAGTGCTGCCAATTGTCTAGAGGAAGCTGTACGGTCCGTCCGCGCCATGCGGACCAGGTGTCTATCATCGCGAGCTGACGTCACATTTCGGGGTCCACTCCCGGATTTCCGAGTTGTCCGACACTCGTCCGTCCACTGCTTCCAAACGCGCATCACTGTGCTGCTGTTACGCTGCACACGAGAGGCTACTGCACGATACGACAATCCAGCTTCACGAAGGCCGATGATTCTCCCTCGTTCAAACTCTGTAAGTTGTTCAAATCTCGCTCTCTTTCGTCGACGAGGCATAAGTACAGATTGAGTTAACGTTTACCACTAGCAGATAACCACCCATAACCATACACGCCTCGCTACAGCCGTCTATTTATACGGATCCATCAGCCGTTCAGAGGGCGCTGCTCAGCATACGCATGCGCTACGGATTTGCAATTCTAATCATTTGCATATCATGCGCTACTTTGCATTTCCTGAAAATTTCAGCTCACTCGCGTAAGTCCTTCATGGTGTTACAATTTTCACAAACGTGAGTGTATATCTCAAACCTAAAGATTGGTACCTGAAAGAAATTTCTGTTGGTTACACTTCATAATGCAAACCTATTGGCAGCTAAATATTAAATTTTTGAACTAAATGTTTTTCAAATAATCCTAATTTGTTGAATTAACTACTTAAAAATAAATAAATTCTGAAAATTTTACTAGGAGACAAAATTCGAAATTAAGTAATGAGAAACTTATCGTCTAATTATTAAATTGTGTTTGACATACGTAGAAAAAATACATAAATTTGCAAGTAAATAATTATGAATTCCTTCATCATTACTAATTTTTCAGCTGCAAATCCTGGTGAGGTTTCGCTTTTGATAAAGCTTGTAACCTTGGAGAAAAATTATCAGGAGCTATTTTCATCACAAATTACAGATGCTCGTCGGTCAGACGGGTTCTATTCTGAGCTTACAGTTTCTTCGCAGTCAATTCTATGACTGCGAGAAAACTGTTCACAGAAAAGTGTACTTCCAAACAAAGCGATTATCGTTATTGCATTAATTCGTGACTTAGTCATAGGACTATTATAAAAGATTGATGCATTTTCAAACTACTATATATACAAAAGTATTGCACATACAAATATGAGTGACATATGAAAATAACCAGAAAGTCACCTAGTTATCTGCACACTCTACAGATGTTCTCTATGCGGCTCCGGGGTTGTGCGTTCAGGTGGTAGTTAATATCGTTCCACATGTTTTGTAGCATTATTCAGTCAATGGTCATCTTTGCAGTATTGATCCGTTCCCTGAGCTTTTCCAATGTTTTTGCTACTGGCGATACTTAATGAAGGTCCTTAATGTACACCCTAATGGAGAAAGTCACAAGGCGTTAAATCAGCTGACATGGGGACACAAGAGAAGAAATCGAGGTCATCCTCATTAACGCGCGCGATCCAGCCAAACTTAATCGCTCAAGGTATCGAGAAACTTGAATGCTCCAGTGAGGGGTTGCCCTGTCCTATTGGAAGACAGGAATCAGCAACCAGTTGCGGAAACAACCGCAACTACAACATATCCAGGTAACTTTCACCATTCACAGTTTGGGTATACAAACTTGGTGAGTTTGCGGTTATTTTCAAGTATACTCATATTTGTACGTCTAATACTTTTGAATACAGAGCGTTTTGATGATGAACGAATCAATTACAGTAACCTTGTATTTATCCTTTTGAAGAATTTGAATAAAAATTAATTAAATCTGTAACTTCAAATCTTTGAATAAGATTAATATCACAATGTAAATTAGTTCCATTTGTATATTTAGTTAGTAGCTCCATTTGTAGATTTTCTGAAATATTATTCACGTTTGTTTTAATGGTAATGAAAATAATGTAAATGTGAACTCCAAATCGTTACTATCGTTTTCTTCACATTACTGTCATAGTAACTAATTTTATATGAATGCTAATTAATTTATGGGAACTCTGTTCATGTAAAATTGCTTCGGGAGCCTCCAGTATGAGACTACTGTTCTAATCAATAAATACAAAATTTCTCTAATTTCTTACATAAAATGCCGACGAATTTTCCGTTTGATAAAAAGTTTAGGAGCTTTACAGAGTAATCAAGGCAGAGAAATAACCTTGGTCTCTGGATCAGCAGACGTACCAGAATGCAAGGTTAGAATAGGTTATTTCAGTATGGCATAGCACAAGTGGGATATCTGTCTAAGAATAGGAATGACTCCGTAGAGGATCTTTTGAGGAAAACTGGCTTGTGTCTAGGTTACGCATGGATTAAAAAACAAAAACTAACCTTGCAGTCAGCCTATTCGCCTGAGATTGAAATTGTGTTGAACTCTCAGTATTTAATGGCTTTAACCATTCGGCCACTGGAACTAATAGTGGTGGATTGATCATACCATATGAAGAAGCATTGATTTGGATACACTATGAGTTAGATGATCGTGAGCTTCAAGCTTTTCGTGAAGTATAATTTCGAATCATATTTATGTGCGCTTGTTAATTAGTTCAGACCAACCTAAGAAAGCTCGCAGCTCCACTTCTAGAACGTTTTATTCTGATTTGTCTCGAATCTAGAATAATTAAAATAAATGTTGAAAGTAATTGTGATAGTTTAAAATAGGTACTTCTATCTATAGGTAACTTTGTTCTTACCTATAGATTTTAAGTAGACAGCATTATACGCTGTCAAATACGCTTACAAACGCTAACCCATAATAAATACGCGTGGCTCACAATATCACAAACCAACTCGACTGACAGCCGGAGTTTGACTGAATGAGTAATAACTGTGTATGGCGGTAGAACTGAGCTTACCTAGACTCTGCCTAGAAACGGACGACAGAAATGACATAATAATGCAGTCTTGCCACCATTTCGCATATAGTTGGAAATTGCTAGTACTTTCGAGAAAACGTTCGAGAATAGCATTTTCCGATTAAAATTATTCGCATCACGATCTTATTGAAGCCGAGTCAAAAACGAGATAATGCCCCTCTGAGACCCAGGCCCCGGGCCTAGTTGGTCCATGCCTTACAACGCCTCTGTAAACACTGGTAGAAATGTTTCCCACCAGTCTTATAGAAATTCCGCATTTTATCAGTAATTTTATAATTAAACGAGATTAAATTTGGCAACGAGAACTTTTTTTAACGGAAAGTTAATAAAACATACTTAAAAAAGCGTATTAAGAGAGACCTTTTTCGAAAAATGTTTTCGAGACTAAGCGGTTTAAGTCTAAAATACTAGAAGTTTCAATTTAATGTGAGGCAAAATCTGGCCTTAAATTGGCTTTAAGATAAGTGCTCTAACCATTTCAAGGAAGTCTAACATAGTTAAATGTTTTTTAAACAGCAAAACATATTCTGAAGCTTCAGATAAGAATAACGCAAAGGATATGATTATAAATTTTAGAATCTTTTTGTTCTTTAAGGTAGATGCATATTATCGAAATATATACAGCAATTTTCTAAAATAAGTATAAACTATATTTATAATTCACTCAAATTTTAATGTTCAGTTTGGTGCACTTCTATAGAAAATTTTACAAGGAATATATAAACTCACTTCAACAAGGTTTGGATTCCTAAAAAACAACTACTTCACGTATAATTCTAATTCATAACGAAAAATAGAAGCTTTGCCTAATGCAACTAAATCGAAAAGGGCTTTAATTTTAATTCCATTTCTTAAGTTGTTAACGAGGAAAAGATCACCCGCTGAGCATTTGCAGCTAGGCGCCGGTCGTCTGCCAGTATTCAATATTAAGTCCTTAGCGGCAAACAGGAAAAGCGAGAGAAAGGGAAAAGGAAATAAAATGGCTCAGCCCCACTAACATAGAAGAATGGAAATATGTATGTTGTGTAATTGAGGATGATAATCAAGACAGCTTTTCCCGTTTATAGATTACATAACAATGAAACTGAAGGTGGATAGCCTCAAATAGGAGCAGGATAATCTAGTAATGTTGGTGGAAAGTAACATACTTAACTAAATTGCTTCTTATTACTTAGCTCATATGAAACAATGCCTGCGTGTCATTGTATCTGGTGAGGGTCTTATCCTACGAGAATTTCGGACCTAAGCTTACTCTTTTCAGAGTGCTTTATCACCTCTATTTTGTCAAATATAACAGAGGAATTCGAAAGAATCTGAAACAAAAATGGTGTTCTTACGAGTTACCAAGTGGTTTAAAGTGCAGCCTTTCGACAATTTTGTTGTGATTTCGATCTTGGAGTGGAATGCACTGGCTGGTGTTCTGTATGTTAACGCATTCAATTTTGTTTCAAGGAACTTATCCTCTAGGCAGATAAGATCTGTAGCAGTGCTCTGCAAAAATTTCAAATCGCTAAAATTTAGCTCATGCCGATTACAAAACTCAAATCTCATTAAAATTGAAAACCAGTTTTTTGATTAAAAAGTAAAATATAGATTGTTGCAATGTTCATGAATTTTCTTATACTTTGATTCCTTTTCCTTCAGGGCCGGTGACGTATTTACCTGTTTAACAACTCAAAACGAAAGTGCGATTAAAATCTTGGAAAATTTCATTCACTATGTCAATATTTGTTGTAATATCTCTTTCCGATTTATTTCACGCGAAGCGTCTTTATTAGTCACTTAAAGTTTCACTGCCTAGTTAATTCAAGCTTCCTCTACTGTTAAAATTGTTATGAAATGAATCCACAGACGAAGTACTTTTAAATGCCATTCAGGTTTACTTTCCAGAGATGAACAGATTGATCTTGACAAGAACGTAAATCTAATTTTAGTAAACATGGATAATGAAAATTATTCAATAATATGAAATTTAATTAATTTTAGAGGAAAAAAGAAGCAAACGTTAGCATTTAATTCATAATATACAACTGAGGAAATGACTAATTTGAAACAAAATTAATTCATTAGAACAACGTCAGAATGTATTTTGACTTCTGTATTTGAATAAAATTTACTAAATTCTTATATTCTAATTATTAAAAGGGAAATAAAACTCTAGCTGTCACTGAATAGCAAGAGCAAAAGGAAAAATAAATTACCTCTTTCGTTCGTGTATAGTACATGTTCGGCATTACAGGTTAGAAAATATAGGAGTTGAATTAGAAACTTCCCAATTCAGAATGCCTTCGGCTTATTATTATTATTTGTTTTAATCTCTACTCGGCAATTTTTTTGATCAGAAATGATAGTCAGCTTAAAATTAAATAATCTTTTAAATATTTTTTGAACTCAGTGTTTCGGAATAAATATTTTTGCATCTGTTTCTTTCTGCATTCCACAGTATTGCTCCCTCTCTTGGATATTAATGTGCATTTTAAATATTACGAGTCACAGCATTTGTTAGGGAGGCTTCAGCACAAGCCTTTAATCGTATTTCGGATGGGATTTCAGGTCAGTTTGATTGGTATCTTATTACATGTCTCAGACATTATTGTCTCAGAGACTAGGATTTCATAAAGATGTGTACAATCTTTTGAAAATTAGTTGTCAGTATACTATTATTTTTACATAATTTCGTAGCTCCTTATGAATGAGTATCCGTACAACAGGATAGATACTTCGGAGCGTACTTATATCCCAAGGTTTAATTGTATTGAGCAAGCGTTGTTTCATAGCTGATGGTATGAATTCATGCATGAGTCACAAATTTGTAAATGTGATTATTTCGAAGCAGGAGTCATGGAAAATGAGCAATGCCCTCGCCGGGACTCAAACCAAGGACATTTCGAATACGCGTCGAGCGTGCTGACCACTACACCACGAAGGCATGCGAAGAAGGCGGGAGAAATATCTTATAAATGTAGTTAAGTTTTGTTGCTGTTTTAATACTTTTATCCATAGTAAAAGAGTGACTTCTTTTTCAAACGCATTTTATGGTTTCAGAATTTCTTAAATTATAGCATGTTTCACAATAAATGGTTTAAGATTCCCAGTTATAAAAATTACTCTGGGAAATACTTCCCTAAACCCTGAAGTACTAAGAAGCGCTCCTTTGAAACACTAGCAAAATAAATAGAAAAATGTACAATTTTACTTCAAAAGGGGGGAAAATAAGTAAATGAAAAAAAATTATAGATAAATAAACATATGAAATGACCGCCCGGTGGCGAAGCGTCTACCGCTTCGCTCAGCAGCACCGCAGGTCCGGGGTTCGATACCCGGGCTGGGCAAGGTTAACTCAACCTTTTATCCCTTAAGTGGGTCGATAAAATGAGTACCAAGTTCGCTTGGGTACTAAATACCGGGGGTCCTGCGACAAGCTGACCACTTGTCCAGGTGATGCACTCCGGGTTCCAAAGGTCAAGAAAGCAGAAAAAGGGCACTGCAGGGCGTGTCCTACTAAGGCTATTGCGCCACTGAGTTTAGTTTAGTTTAACCGTATAAAATAAATAATAAAAAGAAGAGAACTCAGGAAGTCTAAATTGAGAATGAAATTCCGAAAAACAAAACTGTCTCTTTAGTCCATAAATGTTCAGAGAAATTGGTATCTAAGATACAGACAGATGCTTTAAAGAGGCCTGATGTTCGTTCCTCTGCTGTACATGATGACCACACTCAAGAATAATATGACTAACATCTTCATTGCGGCTACCGAAGCTGCAAAAAGCACTTAAAGCAAATATAAATAGCTTTGAATAGCTCTTAAAATTGCCATGTCCAGTCAAAACTTGGGTTAATTTAAAATCTGATGAAAACTGATCAACTTTTATTCTGCGAAAAACTTTAGAAAAACCTTTTTTGTCCATTGCGCCTTTTGTGACGCAAGATATTCTCTGTTCCAAATGTAGATTGCATCATTTCTATAAAAACGCTTCTAGTGAGAAATTGGAACATGGAAATTAAAATCAAAGTTTCGTGGCTGACTTTTCTAGAGCATCAGCCCTCTCATTTCGAAAATTTTCACAGTGTCCGCGAACGTTAGCAAAACTAACCTAGATATTGAGGAGGTCTTAATAACCTGAATTTCGACAGCAAGTTTCTCTGAAACACTAATTTTCTATAATAATTGTAGGGAAGAAAGAGAATCATTTCATATTAAAACGCAAACCACTCCAAGAATTTTGAATCTATTGCACTCTTTACGGAGGTCGGGGACCCCCGATGTACACCTTAGGTTGACAGGCATATGTCCCTCGCCCCCCCATTGTCTGTTTTTATCAGCTCCACCCCAGCCGAGGGAGCGGACAAGACAGTACCAGTACGGTCCCTGCCGAGCCTGATCCCAACCTAGGTACAATACCCGGGTTCTAGTCCTGTGAAGAATAAGGTACAATAGTACCTGATATTTTGCCCCCGTGGTTGAGACTGTCTAAGTACAGATCCTAGCCAGTACTTCCCAGGAATTCTCCTGAGTCAACCCCCGGGGGGTAAATCTATTGCACAGCAAGGTTTAAGCATAGCAACTGTTACTAATTCTGCACTGCTTGAAGTCTCTTTCTTGTTTATCTTCGTAAATAACAGAAGCAAGGCCAACCTCATCATCACCTTACTTCCATTTGGTACAACAAATTATTTGGTAGCTTCAAGAATAGCATTGGAATAGACAACAACTGGTATAGAGTTACTGTTAAAAGAATGTGGCAAAGAAGAAACTGGAATATTGCAGTTAAGTAAATTTGCCGATGAGTCCCTGGAGTTGTTTTCCTTCATCGCAATGTTACTCAAAATTTCAATACCGATGGTGGAATACCAGCGATAATAAAAAAGGCCTACTAGATAATAATTCTGTAGCCACAAATAATTATCAAAAGAAATTTTCTTTGAATTTTCCTTAGAAGCTCGCTGTTTAAGTTTTTGAGTAAAAAACCGCCCCAAAGCAAGAAATAACCGGCAGCATTGCTTGTCTATTCAAGATCACCTTTTTTAATCCCACAAGTGTTTTTAGAAATTTTAAATAACCCTGTTAATACCTTTTCGCATGTGTATGAGAAATGGGATATATGATGTATCCAATGAAAGTTTTATGTTCAAGATGAATCCTAAATACGTTATTTGAGTAATCTCTTCTGTAGGAACTTCGTCAAGTGATAAATCATTTCTGCAATCAGTATTCATTTTTTATATATTATTATAACTGCTTTTGAGCGGGTTGAATTTCAATTTATAAATTTTAGGCCACTACAAAGCAGTATTAAGTAGAAATCGAAAAAAGGTGACGGATGGTGATCTCGATTTACCACCATAGAACGTTATATTTTTTCAATGGGATGAAGCAGAAATAATTAAGTTGTGCAGTTAAAGAAAAAGGCTATCTCTGGGGAAGTATAATTTCGCAAACAGTTAAGTAATTCTTCTTTAAAGTTTATTCGAAAGCTTTGAAAAGGACTCCAGTTTGCTCTTTTATTATTACAAAGAGCACTTATCTAGTTACATCTTAAAATATTCCGCACAAATGGGATAGAAAATTCAAAAGAAATCATCCTAAAATCAGATAGAGTTTCAAACTCAGGAGTACATCAGTTTCGGATATTTTCTGTTCAACTCTGTCCAAGAGAGTTCAAAATAATAGGAAAACAAATCAAAATCAAATTGCGCAAATGAAATAGCAACAGTAATCATGTTGTGATCAATATTTTCTAAATCAAGCGAATAATAATGTTTGCCTTGTTAATATCACATTTCGAACTGAGGAAATATTTGTAAGTTTGTGGATATTCAGAAAGTATTACTTTATAACAATGAGGCTCTTGAATTTGAAAAAGAGCAACATCAGTTCATTCTTCAAATGAAGAATTAATTGCTGCCTAGCAAGTTTCGATTTATGCAAATTTAACTGACCAACACTCAAAAATATATATTAGCCATTGTAAGTTTGAGAATTACACATATTTTTAAAACATTCATGTGTATTACGGCAGTTTAAAAAGAGTTTATGATTAACATCAATGGTTTTTGCTACCAATCTTAATTCTTTTATTAAATCAGACATAGTTTGCAGACACCTGAATATCCTGATCACGTTCTGGACTTTTATGTTCTCCCTTACAGCTAAAGCAAGTTAATGAATTTATGCACTCAGACGAGTTATGTATGATGAACATTTAAAACAACGACTTAAGGCAACAAAATTTTCTATTTTACACTGATTCCAGTTCAATGTTAGGGATTTAAGAATTTCTTACGACCAATTGCATTCGTTTTGATCACAGTGTGTATACCTTGCATTTCTCAAATTTCTTCAACATAAATCTCCTTTTTGTTTGATCCTATACTTCGCCTAACTCATCTAATTCAAGATTCCGCTCTTTCAACACATTTATTAATTCGGTCTCATTGACATTATTTGTAGCATTTTTAAGAAGCGTTGGATCTCTAACTTTAGCAGAAGCAGAAGTTATATTTGTTTAATTCGTTCATGTCTCTTGAAACCGTTTTTTATCTTCTGAGTACTTTGCAAGCACTTTTTTACCAACGCATTTAATTTTTCTGACACCAACACTTCCTTTTCTTGGATAAATTTCAACAGTGATCAGCCTTTTAACCTCTTCAGCTGAGCAACTAGATTCGGTTGATTCAATAACAATATTAAATTCAGAAGCTTTAGTTTGAAGATTGTCAACAGGTGGCGCTACAATCACGTAGTAAAGATTCTTATAGCTCTGTCAACTACAGCTACTATTTTTCTTTACAAAGCGTAAAAAATGTAAATTTACCTTAAATCTGAGTACAGACAAGGCAGTGATCTTAATTCCATTTGAAAATCATGAAAGCACCAGAGTTAAACGAAATATAAATGGAAATAAATTATTATAACGAAAACAAAGGCACAGCGTAGTTACACTAACGTCCCAGCTTTTTTAATGGTTAATGCTATAAGATCCTTAAACTTTAATGTAATAAATAAATTGTAAATGAATAAAACATCGCAAAATTTTGATTTTAATTTATTAAAGAAGTTGTAATTCACGAATATGGAAATAATATTCACTTTATAACATCATAATGACATCACCTATTACAGCTGAAATGTTGTAACATTCATTCTCGGACGCTCTGTAATTTTAAGCTGTTAAAAAATAAAATCCTGAAAATTACCAAATATAAACGAAATAAGATTATTTTCACATAAGCAACTCATATAAAATCGGAAGATTTAAGTTGCAGTCGTTGTAAAAACTTACTATAAGTGATATAATATAAAAATAGGCAAAGAAAATACTAAGTTAGAAAGGTAAAATAAGAGATGGTTATGGAAAAAATCAAACACTTTTCATGACAATCATAAGAAATAAAATTTACATGTTTGCAATTTAAGGAAAAGTAAAGTATTAACTTAAAGTATGCTAACAGCGACATAAAAGTGTAAGGAATAAAAATTAAATCTAAACATTTAGTAGGTACAGTCAAGATTGCTAGACTTTAATCTTTAATAGATTATGCTGTCTTATCGTACAACAGATATATGAAAAATTACAAGAAAACTGCAAAATAAAATCATCTTTGTATCTATTAGAGAAATTTTATATATTATGTATTAGGTTTCATGCACTACATGTATTTCTTTAAGATTTTAGAAGAAAAGAACAAAACTAATATTTGCCTCATTGGAAGTTATTTCCTTTATTTATTTGAGATTTCTCTCTTTTCTCATTTCTGACATTCATTGAATTGGTGATGCGCTTAAACAAAGGAAAAGTTATTTGTGACAAAGATACGTATCTAATAAGAAGACGGAATTGGGACTGTATATTTCATTAAAAGTTAATGAATTATGAATTCCGTCTAAACCTTCGCGAGCGAATCAACTGAAAGAGTTTTCAGACAAAGATAGTCGCACGATGGATTATTAATGTTTATGTTTATTTTTATTACATAAATATCTTGTCCTTATAGACGGGTGTCAAAAGGAAGAAACATCATCTTACTTAAAAAGAGATTTCATTACCAAATGCATGCGGAATTCATGCTTGTTACTGACAAAAGTGAATAAAAATGTCAGAATAATTTATTTATGACTGATGTCAGAATATCTTAATAAGCTGTCATTAGCTTCCAGAAAATTTTTAACTGAATGCTTGAATATATTAATGTCACAAATCAGATCAAACCTTTATCATCATCTAGCACATAAGAAAGTAAGTAAAGACATCAAGTTACTGAAACTTTGTGAAAGGTTCCTTCGTTTTTCTAATTTATCAACTTCCTCTAATATTATAAAGTCTAGATTTCGGCTGTAACTCAAATTCAGGGTATTTCGTTCTGAGAATGGAAAAAGGTGCCATTGAAAAGCTGTAAGCTGGTAATCATCATCATTTCGTAACTTTTGATTTAGGGTTTACGTTTTAGCTATTACTAGTCATTCGGGATTAATGAGTTCGATCTGACCAGATAAGCTCTTCATATATTCCTTCTCTGTTTAAGGTAGGAAATGTCTCTGCCAGTAGTAACATCATTGAAAGTCCTTATCTATCTCCCACCTTTCGAGCCCAATACTGAAGTCTGTACTTGGATTGTCCTTGAAATCCAAAGCCTCTCTTTCGCAGATGGCAATTTTACCGCTGTTCTCTTAAGGAAAACTTTCTAATTTGCAAACAATTACTGGCTTTTGGCTTCTGTTTGCCATTTTATCACGCCTATTACCTAATAATGCTCACCATTCTTTTCTTTTCTAAAAGGTAAGACCCCTCTCTACATGCCGAAGAGAAAACCAGTCTAATCTAAAAGTTCAGTATAAGGTGAGCATGGCCCCTAACATCCGGGCTGTTAGTAACATTTGAGCCCAAGATCTCTCTTCTGTGGATAAGTCCTCGATCTCTTTGTTGTCCATTCAGATAAATACTTCAACTTGATGATTATATTTCGGTAAATTCTTCTTGAGCTTCAGATTTGATCGCAACCTGTTTCTTCACCTGTTAACATATCTGGTAATGGCTATAAATTTCTGAATTAAACTCATAGTGAAAGAAACAAATTAGTATGAATTTATTGACAATCTGGGTTATAATATCCATACTTTTCGCAACTTAAATAATCAGTGTGATCATTCATACGAGTATGGGTTTCTACTCAGATTTTATAATAACTATAAATGCAAGTCATTCTCATGCAATTTGTCTAACCTTGGTAAATTATGTGGCTTCTTATATTTCTTAGTTTTACTTGTAGAGTTGACTATTAGCAGAGACTACAAATGTCCAAGAAATTTGAATTTGGCTGAATTTGAAGAAATTTGGCTTTTTTTCTGCAGTAAGCAGAGGTACAATATATAACAAACATGTGTGTTATAAAATAGTATAGATATAAAAAGGTATTAAGTGTTAACGAAAGTGATCATAATTTGATTTACGTTTTGCATAAGTATTTCATACAAATTACGATTTTCGAAATGCTACTAAATATGCACAGGTTTTAAATTAGAAGATCTTCGAATAACACAGTTGTTTAGAAATTAGGGCTTTGGGAAAATTTAATTTTGATATCAACGAGAACAATCTGTGAAGAAATAAAAGAATATGTAAGTTATAAAAACTTTAAAAAATTAAATAAAAATTTAAAACATTAAATTTTCAAATTGACATTGTAGCCAAAGATAAAAAAAATTGCATACATAAAATGTAATCCATGGATTCAAATCTGGTAGATATTTTAAAACTTTTAAAGGAAAATAATTTTGAATTTAAAAAAGGATTACATAACTCTTTACATTCCAACTTTAAAGCATGCAGGAGAATGAGTCTAGTTGTAATATGCTCGGAATCTTCAAGCAGATGTTCATTTGTAAATATCCTACATAATGTACTTCTGAAAATTAAAGTTTTAACATTATTAAGCCCCTAGGAAGATGCTCAACCTCTGGAAAACCACTTGCAAATAAAGGTCTTCAATTTGATTAATAGAGATCACCTTAATGACTCCGCAGGGATATATTTATGAAAACAGAATGCTTGAACTCAAGAAGAATATGAATGAATAAAAAATGTTTTAAGTAAACTTAGCTACATGTCTAGGGATCTCTTCTTAGACGGTTTGAAATCCAGTCGTTAAATGCAGAACAGCATGAAACGTGCAATTAAGTATGCATAACAATTAAACTATGCTTCTGACTGCATGTAAAATTCTTACTCTCAAATAGATCGTATAGAGGCCCAAATGTCATTAACTTGTATACTGAAAACTTTACATATGCATGTATTTAATCATAACAAATTTAATGCATATTTACTAAAATTAGGGAAAATACATTATAGCCAAGATTAAATAAACATGTTATTTAAGAAAGTAGTAATGCAGTAATGTCTTCTTTCAATGTAGGAGTACAGATTGATGGTTTTCCCTTTCCGATTAATAAATATGATTATTTTGCATTTATAAATTTTAATATTATCCATTTCACAAAGTTTTGAATTATTTAAAAGCAATATTTCTCTTCGGAAAGCGCAAAACATATACTTCAATAAGATGTAAGACTCATCCTAATTTTAATAACAGTTATTTTTATGAATCTTTCCAATCTATTCTAGCTTCAACTTACAATTTCCTACCAGAATGTATTTTCAGAAGCGCAGTCAATGCAAATGAATGCGAGTAGTATTTAAGTCGTGTTTCACCGACTTTGTTAGAGACCCTGAGTTCCTGACTAGCGCGCGTTTGCCTTTTGGCCACGCCTCTCTAAGCTATTGCTACGCTCGGCCGTACTTTAGGCCCTTGTTTGGGTTCGCCGACTTAATTAAGATTTAGGGCCCAACTACTTAGAATCTTGATAGCTTCGGCTATGTCTTTCAGTTAACGTTAGTTAAGCTTAGTTAAGTTTAATTTCATATTAATTTAAGTTCAAGCCCAAGTGGAGGCTTTGCTGTACGTTCCGAGTTAGGAACTGATTGCATCATATTTATTTTGAAAAAATAAAGGGTAGTCAACACATCTTAAGTCTTACGTCTCTGTTCACACACTTAAGCGATTATTCGCTTATTAGTGTTAGGGGTTTTAAAGACTTGAACTGTGAATTAAATAGGTGAAACTCTACAAAGCAATTGCCAGAAATGTTTATTCCAAATTATTAGCCCAAAACAGCGTTAGGCCAGAAGGGCTACTAGTCTGGAAACGGCACTTTGCGTCGGTTTACTATAAAAGGCGTATCACTTTTTAAATTGTTGCCACCAAATATTATTGTTTTGTATTATATTTAAAGAAATTAAAATGATGAAAAGTTTGTATGAATATATGTAGGTTTCTCTCACTGTGAAAAAAAACGACGGTACCAGAACCGTCAAATTTTACATAATCCTGCTACTGAACATGGGCACCTGGAAGCGTGAATTTTGAATTTGTTTTATTACCTGTTTCGTATTTTGTTTTAAATTTTCATTATTTTAAAATCTTTGAGTTTGTTAATCAAAAAGAGTTTTCATTAACAGACTCAAAGCGAACAATGGCATTACTGTACGAAAAAAAAATTTTTTCTCCACGGATCAAGACTGTCTATCATAAATTCTAAAGGTATGCTGTTTTTAAATATTTTGTGATATTGCTGTGAATAGACTTTTATGTAATTTAAGTGAAAAGAATGTGATATTTAATAAATAAAGGTAACATGCAAAACATTAAAAAAACATCCCTTTGGGCGTAATATAAAATCTGAAAGGCTTCAGTTTCTTTTTCTTTTTTTGATTTCTTTTAACTTTTTATCGCAGTTATTCTAAAAATTTTTAATTATTCGCTGTAGATTTGCCATGCGATTTAACATATTGAATTAAATAAATAAACGTAACAGAGATGTAATTATTTCTTTACATCAGATAAAATAAATATTGCTGAAAATATTTGTAAAAAAATGTGAAATTTTAGCTTCAAAGATAAATATTTCAACAGAACATGAAGAGAAAGAATGTCAGAAATCAGTTTGTAGTCTGAGCAGAAAAGAGGAAAAATCTAGTACACTCTTGTCAGGACTCGAAATGCAGATCTGTAGCAGGATTTGCTGTTACTTAAACACGATAGTGTGCATTGGAGATGCCACAATAAAGGAGAATTACAATTTACTAAAGCAACTAATTTTAGTTTAAGATCTTCGCTTTGTCTAAAAAAGCTTTCAAACATGAATATATTTCCTATCGAATATGATTTACGTAAAAAAAGTATATCCTGAAAGAAATTCATGAACATTTTGCTTCATTAAAGAGAAAATAATTATAAAAATGTGCTTCCAAATTAGTGTTAATTTTTACAATAGTTATATTTCTGTTTATACAACATTTCACTATTTTTTGTTATTTATCAAAAGCTGTTTTTTAGCATTTTACATTTAAAATTAAATCATGATTGCATCAAATTGTACAGATCTAGTTAATTTGACAGTATATAGGGTATTGACAGTATATTTACCTCTTTGCCACAAGTGAGAAAACATTTAGGCATGGCGAGGCATAAATCAAAACGCATTATGAATGAGCTCTGACTATTTGTGATTGGAATAGTTCATAATATTCTAGGTGCTGTGAAAGTCTCTCAAGCTCTACAACCAACCCTCTTCTCAGAACAGTGGTTCTCAAATTTTGAGTCGGTTCAAAGGTTTTGTGTGTAGTGATAGCTTTTGAAGTATTCTACCTGGCATTATAAAATTATTTATTCTTACAAATTGATGGTTAAATAAGTATACGTGTTTATTCGTAATAATTGCATCATTCTTACAGGAAACTTCTTCTTACTCTAAGAACCACAAGTTCATGTGCATGAGTTGCGATAAATTGCAATTTCATAAAATTAGCAAAGCAACAATCTTGTGTTTGGCGTAGATTTAGTCAAGAACTCAATCGATTTCGAGGGCAAACAGATACAGGTCCTTTTCTTGATGAGCAAAAAAATCTGGAAGACTGGAAAGCAGTGAGCGCAACGGTCGAATTTTCTGCAATGGTAGGCTGCTTTCCATGCTACAGTCTTGCAGATTTCTTTACTCCTAAAGAAAAGGGACTTATACCTGTTTGCCCTCGAAATCGATTGAGTTTTCGACTAAATTTACGTCAAATGCAAGGTTGTTGCTTTGCTAGTTTTATGTTTCACTTTGGCTTGCTTCTTTTCTGTTTCACAATTATATATACCTAAGTTAAGCGATTAAAAAAGTTTTGTGAAACACTTAGCTAGAAAATTAAAGTTATGCATTATTTTTTATTACCTGTGAGCTCTAGGTTTAACTAAATGTTATATATATATGTAGTTATTTCTAAATCGCGTTGCTTCTTTATTTAAAAATGTATTAATTTTGCTTAAGTTTTGAATCGCCAAAGACCGTAAAATCTAGTGAGCAAGCTTAGCAAAGTCATTTGAGACATATTCGAGCGCAGTAAGGCTGAATCTTTTCACATGTACTTGTTATTTGTAACAGTTGGCTCTTACAATGTTTCTGTTTCAAAGAACTTGAGTAGTAAAGTGTACTCTATGAGCTTAAAGAAAATATTTACAGTTCATTTTAAAAAAAAAATGAGAAATATTCAGTGTTTTACGTAGCATGAACTACATTTATATAAATGTGACATCTTAGAAACTGTTCTGAATTTTGCTGTCATCATTAAATATAAACACTACAGTACAGCAAATCATAATATTTCAGGAATGCGCTTCAAATTTAAGCGGATGCGATAGTTAGTGACTGAATAAAAGACTAAAATACTATACTAAAATTGAGTCTTCTTAAATTTTTATTTTGTACGTTCTTAGCATTTGAAGTATTTGTTTTACTGCAGCTATTTTTATGAGCGCAAGAACTTATTCAAATTGCCATTGGGTTGGAAATGATTTTAGTTACTCGCACAGACTAATTTTAATACCAAGGAATGCAACCAATGAAGCATGTGATTTTGGAAGTACGTTTAATAGTTAGGCAGCAAGATTCTTATTGAGTAGTGTTTGTTTTTGTCTTTGGTGGTGTTTTCTTTAAAAGACATATTCATTTTATCGATTTTTTTACTTGATGGACGCGAGTGTTCATCTATGAACAAAAACGTTTTATCTATCACTGCTTTCATGACTCTCCATTACGAAAAATTTAACATTTTGCTTCAACACATTCCTTTATTATTTTCCAATTATTTCGTCCATTTCCCTTCAATCGTCCTTACTAATCTTCGATTACATTTTATACGCTATGGGAAAGACTAAGAAAGGCTTTAATTCATGTCTTTCTTTTTTATCTTTTCCTCTTATTTCTTAAGAAAAAAGAATTTTGTTTTCCTTCCAAAATAACAGAAAATAATATCAAATTTATTTTCTCACTCTGCTGAATAGCTTTTAATTAGTGTTATTTTCAAAGCAGTTATCTGTATCCATTGATACGATTTTGACTCACTTATTTTATTAAAATACTATTATTATTAAGTGATGTTCTGCTAATTAGATTATTTTTATTTTAGGCATTTAGGTTTGCAGGTTAATATTCTTATAATTACTTTCAGAACAGACATGGTAAATGGTTACGACAATAGGTTGCGGAAAGGATTGTAAACAAAGAACAGATGTATTCAGCGACATTCACATAATTCAACCTAAATGCTGTTCAGTGCGAAAAATGCCTGTATTGGTCTCGATCCAAGTTCTATTGAGCTAATTTAGTTTGATATTTGGTTGAAAACATTTTATTTTTTATTTGTGAATAGCATGAAATCCGTTTGGCAGCTTTATATTTAAAACAAATATAATGTAATTTAAAAAATACAGAGCAAATGAAGCTATATGAGGGTAGGATTATATACTAAGGGTTCTGTTTAAACGTAAGGGGAACGACTATATTAAAAACTACCATCGTTAAACATCCAAGGTATCAATCACCTTTCTCCGAGCATGCTCTAGCGATATACTTGTTAGCACATGTGGTTAGTTTGGAAGATACAGTTTTCAAATCCGGGGAGGGCATAATTGATTTTACATGCTTTATGACTCTGAGCAAAATATAAAAGAGCTCTGCAGTAGCCCTGGAATGAAAATTCACTGCACGATTTTTCATCACCCTCTGTATCTGACGATTAGCTTTTCCCTCCCAGTCACCTTTTAAGTGGGAAAGAATGCAAGGAATTTTCGCCTTACCATTGTGCGCCTCCATGGCGCAAACGGTAACACGTTTGGCTAGTAATCGGATGATTTGGAGGGAGGATCCCAGCGGCGAGGTTTGGTTTAGTTTATTTTATTATGGCAAAGCAATCGAGATCTATATGCCTAAGAAGAGGAATGCTTTCGTGGGGAATTTCTAAGGGAAAATAGCTCGTATGCACGTTCCACATGGAAAAAACCACGAAACACTCATGCATCCAACTCGTTTGCCGGAATTCGAGCCCGAACCGAACTACCAGTGTTCAGCGATTTTCGCCCGCTGGTGGGCAGAAATCCCGGAGAGAACATATCTGATTATCTTGTTTCTTACTTCAGCTTCTTTTATTGGTGTAATGGTTGACACCGTTGGCTGCCGTATCTTTGCGCCCGGGTTTGGATCCAGGTGTTGTGTAGCAAATTTTCACGTAACACTTAATTATTTAAGTTTGACTTAAGATTAATTTTCATTATTCTAAATTTACGCTACACAACGTTATTTTATTTAATATCTTGTATTTATATTTGCTTTGGTTTAATTTTAATTAGGGGTTTTGGTACTTTAAGATTTGTACGTCTCTTCCACTGGGTACTCGTAAACGCGTTGAAACAGATAATGGAATTAGGTGCTTTCCTACGTAATAAACTTGATTTAAAATTACTTAACTTAGGTTGATTCTCTTTTAACTTATATCATTGGATGCAGAAAAATTAGCCTTTTAATTTAAGAGTACTTTCAAGTCTCTAGCTTAAACAGTTTTTAAGTTACAGTTAATTATTCAACGAATTTTTGCACTTCGAGTATTTTTTTTGGTTGAGGTGGGAAAGGATTGAAAAGCGTCACTTTTGCAGTTGATTTCCAAGCCTTTGCTTAGGAATTTTTTGTCCGTTGCCTAGGTTTGCTGGTTTTCCCACGCCTACGTCGAATTCTTGGTTCTTCTTTTGGCGGGCTTGGCGAGATTCGGATTTTTGTTCTAGTTCAACTCCTCGATTTTTGGACGATATTAGCAGGGGTTTGTTCGAGGTTTAGAGTTTTGGTTTTATTCACCCTTTTGGCGAGTTTTTGCGATATCTAGTGTCCGGACCTGACAAAAAGCGCGTGCAGGTGGGATTGCAAAGCTCTTGGGACGTCTTCGTTTTGCATTCGGCTGACGAGAAGATATTTTCTCGGGTGCCTTGGGCATCTTGCTGCTACAACAGAAAGGATGAATTTGTTTTTTTAACGGGGGGCTTATGGCTCCTGTCACTTCTTACTCCATGGCTTCTAAGCTTGACTGAAATAATTCTTCAAAAATGAAAATCAAATAATTCTACAATAGAAAATCACGTAAAAAATATGAAAGAAAAATATATTTCCATGCTTCTTCTTCAACTACTATAGAGTCCTTCAAAATGGAAAGAAAATTATTCTTCGTCAATTCACCATCTGATGAACTATAGTTTAAATTTTGCTCGTCAATTTCCGTCCGCCTCTTCAATTTAAAAGAACAGAAAGAAAAGTCAAGCTACCTGTGTTCCGACCTGAGTTTCCTGATGGCTCTGAAGTTCGTAATACAGAAGGCTCGATGAAACTTCAAGTTACTGCGTACTGGGTATTCTTCGAATGTTCGGTCTCCGCCAAGCTGCCGTCGGGTTCCCTCATCTCCAGGTTCACATCATCCATCAGTTAAGAAGTTTTTCTTTTTGAACTTTTAATGTTAACTTAAATTCTTAAAGAATTTTTTTTCATCCAAAATTCTCTGGTTTAATTATTTCTTGGATTTTTAAAAGATTCTATTATTATCAGAATTTAACTTTTTTTATTTAAATGTTTGCTGTAAAGAATTTTGAAAAGTAGAAAATTTAAATCTTTAATATCTTTGAGGATTTGTTGATTTAACTGAGATCTGAAGAAATTTGTGAGCAGTCTTAAATTGCTCTAGTTGCAAGTATAATTTTTTTTCCCTCTTTTGGTGCAATACTATAATTACTTAACTCTGTACTTAATTATTTGAATTTTCACATGTTCTTGGATAAATAAGGTGTAAGAACCTTACAACTGTTAAATGAAATAGAAAATTTTAATTTGTATCTTAACTCATAAAATAGTTATTACTTAACCAATAGTATTTGAATTGAAGTGGTTATTGTCTAAGATTGCAGTATTTGTGGAAAATATATAAATGTTTAGCAATTTGTTTTCTAAATTAAATAAGGTAGTTCCCGGGGACTAGTTAAAAGAGCCTTAAAATTTCGCGTCAAAGAACATGAGGCATATGTTAGAAAAAAGGAAACTCAGAAGTCTTCTGTTGCTCAACATTGTTGGTCCGAAAATCACATTTTCAATTTTTCTGCTGCCAAAATTATTCAAAAAACATCTTCCATTGGAGAACTGGATTTTCTAGAGGCATTTCACTTTAAAAAAATCTTTCTGTTCTAGTTAACGATCCTAATTCCAATCCAATTTTGCCTTCGGCCTTTAAAGAAATTATGTTTTAGCTCTGGTTTCACCAACAGATGGCGCCACGTGCTTATTCCTGTCCAGGCTTTCTTATCTTATCTAATCATTATTTCCGATCTTCTTCATTTACGGTTTCGCAGCTGAGGATGATGGTTCGGTAAAAACCATCGAAACTAGTCCTGTGAAAATATTGAGAATATTACGCTGATTTTTGTTGTTTTGACTTCTGAATTAGTAAGTTAGTATTATTGATTTTATGTGTTTACTTGAATTTCTGATTACACAACATAGTTTCACCAGTAGCAAGGCTCTTCGGGTTGTTGAAACGAAACTTTAAAATTTAACCACACAACGCAATGCCTAACTTGTTTAGACTACTAGTATAATACAACTTAGTATTTAACACAGGAGAAGCCTTGGATGCTTTTAAAAGCATAGTGTCTGTGCAGCGGTGTCCCGTCTACTTTTTGCTGTCCTTGCTTCGAAAGACCTACTAGACGTTACAAAGCAGAGTCAACATTTAGATATTCATGCCAGCGAGATATTTATGCCAGTCAGATCAAAACTGTGAAATGCCCACTATCTTTCTATTGATAAATTTTACGTGAGAACTTTTCTCAAAAGATCAATGTAACATAGAATTCAAATAAAAAAGACTGTTATAAATGTTTTAGTGATATGTGCATCAAAATAACAGACAAGTATATATGCCATTTCTAGTATAAGATGATAATTCATCTCTGGAAAAAGATTGCTTTTATCTTTGAGTTCTGTATGTAAGACTGGTCCAAATTAAAATAACTTTTCCCCAAAACTTGCGAACACCTTCACCTTCCTCAACCAAAATACATATATTTCCTTTTAGTAGTAAAAACTATAACGCACTCTCAACATTTCTATTTGAAGATTAAATAAGGTTTTTCTGAATGCTAGAATATGCCATTGGCTTTCAAGGTTAAATTTTCGAGGGGATCAGTTACTTTCCCTTGGTGATAAAAATTTGAAGCAGTTATATCATAGTAGAATTTCAGCTGTACCATCTTTTCGCAATAATCGTTTTTGTATATCTTCTTAATTTCGAAGGGTATTTATTTTGATTTTTATTTCTTCTACATATCTATCATTTACCTTATGTGATTATATCTACAATGTGAGATTAATGACTGAAAATTATTTTTACGTTCTACAGAAAGATGAATAAAATTTCACACTCCTGAGCCGTAAGAAATTTTCTACTTCCTTACCGAGTGCTTTCGTGGTGCAGTTGGAAGCCCGTTCTAGTTTTTAAAAAATTCTGTTGACTCTACAAGAGGCACCCGGACTAAAATATGTTGGACGATAATTCGCTACCATCTGGAAACTGAGTCCCCTTTCCTCCACCCGCTCTTTAGGTGAGGGAGAATGTAAGAAATTTTCTTTCTCACTGCATGTCTTCATCGTGCAGTTGGAAGCCCGTTTGACTAGCAGTCAGACTTTCTGAATATTTTAAGTCTGATTTTTTACATTTCCTGCTCCGAAAGCAGACTGTACAGAGCTTCTGAAACATTCCTCATCTCTTTTTCTGATACTGATTTCTGATACTTTTTCTGATTTTTCTGCAAATAAAAAACACCAAAGAGAAGTCTATTTGAAGGACTAGTTCCTGCAGTCATGAAATTATTTTGCGCTTTACCATTTCTATTTTGTAATTAATATAATTTATTTATTTACAATCACTTTCTACTTTCTCTACAGTGTGCTAGCAATAATTATTACACCTGTAAATCTAAACTGGATATTTAAAATATATATTACATGCAAAGTATGTGAATAAACAAATATAAAACTGTAGCTTTATAACTCTGCTACTGAACTCTCCTTACAAGTATCCATACGTGATGGTGTTCACGTAAACCTATTTCCTTACTATTGATGAGTACTTACCCTGGCTAAAATAACTTTTACAAAGGTGCAAACAAATTTGAAATGGGAAACACCACTTTATTTTTCCATTCTTGGTGGGTTACAACGAAAGAGGGTATATACAATAAAAAAAGGTTCTCTAAAAACCACACCTAGTTGTTTCTACGGATTGAGCCTGTATATTATTATTAAATTATTACTTATCTATGCTTGACTTGACCAGAGAATTGTTGAAGTATCTTGGGCACACTCTCTGGCCACGTCTGGGATAAGAAATTTATTTTTCAGTTTCAGCTATAAAGTAGGCATATGAGATGGGGGGCGGCGAAGAATAACTTAAGTTAAAATAATTTTTTTTGAGAATCTAACGCAACACCATCTCGGGAAGAGGAAAACGCACTATCCACTACGGCGGCGGATGTTCTGTAAGAAAAATTGAAATAATTCCTTTCCTAATAAGACGTGTCCGTAGATAAGATCAGGCGGGTAGCTTCAGTGTTGAATTTTTTATGTATTTCTATTGCTTTTAAACCAACTTCTATTTTTTTTGGCGGGGCTATTTCGATTATGATTGCTATTTCGATTTCATCTGTTAGCTACAGGATATTTCATTAGATTTCTAATTTCAGATGCTAGTAATACTGTAGCGCTTAGGATTTCCTTATTGTTCTTTAACACGTAGCTATATTTTCGGGAATTAAGAATAAGTAGATTTCCTTCTATTTTCCGTGGGTTAATATTTCACTGGTTGGGGAAATTTTCTTTAAAACTGAAGGGAAGGAATCAGTCTTTTTGCAGGTTCAACTTTATTATTCTCTTCCCTTGTTTTAAATTTTTGGCGGTAAAATTCGCAACCGCAATAGCTTGCTACGCGGCCATTTTGCATTCACCAACTCAAAAGGCAAACGGAAATACTGCTGTCTCGGACCAATAAAATTTAGCGCTAAATTTATTTGAGGCAACATGCCGGTGTTCTCACTGATAGGTGTGAGCTGCACTCAGTCTATCTGGTTTTCAGGATCTCTTCCGCGTGCTCATAATTTGAGTAACCTTCTCGTGTGAGCTATTATTTGTGACTAATAGCAAAGATAAGACAGCGTTTAATTGAAATTTAACCATTAGGTGAAACTTAGAACATAATTACAAAATAAAAAAAAATAAAATCTGAAAGGTTTCAGATTTTAAATTACGTCCAAAAGTTCATTTCTTTTAATATTTTGTGTGCTACCTTTATTTATTATATATCATGTTCTTCGCACTTAAACCATAAAATTGAGGTCAAGAGCAATATGGCAAAATAATTTAAAAATGATCATATCTTTAGAATTTCCGACATACAGTCTCACGCGCTGGGGATAAAAATGATTTTCTATACAACGTTGCCATTGCTCGCTTTGAAATCCTTGAGTTTGTTAATCAGAAATTCGTTAAAGTTTTACAAAATAGTACATAGATAATTAAACAAACTCCAAATTTCCAATTTGGGCTTCCAGATGCCCATATTCGGGTGGAAACGTAAAATATTCAAAATTTGAAGGCTCAAGGTACCGTTGTTTTATCACAATGCGAGAAACATACATACATTTATGCAGATTCTTCATTATTTAATTTCCTTAAATATAATACAGGGCGATAATATTTGGTGGCAACAATTTGAAAAGTGAAACAACGCTTGTAGTGAATCAACGCAAAATGCCAAAACGAAATTAATAGTCCTTCTGTGCAAATTGCCCCTTTGGACTAGAAGGTAGTTATAATTGTTACACACTTAACTACTGTTCTGTATTTCGCTGAATACTAAAGCAACCTTTCAAGTTTAAATTAGACTTATTTCTATTTTAATATGATTTGTATTTTGAAATAGTATGAAAGATTAACTTCAGTATTAACAATTGGGCTGTATTCTGCAGGTTTCTAAAGTGACCTATTGAATTAGCGTTAGATGTCTTTTTATACATTGAATTGTAATTACTAAATGTTCAAAGAGAGAGACGCCGAAGCTGTATTTAAAATGGCCTACAGTTACATTCATAGTTATTCTAAACATTTTTTCACTGCTTCTTAATGCAGATACTCACTAATTAACTAAGGTGCTGAAGGACTGAAGGCAAGGCTTTCTGCATTTTGTTTCGCTTATCTAACTTAATAATTTTATATAGAAGGATTTGACTTTCGAATACACTATAAAAAACTGCATTTTTTACTGCACGATTACATATCCTGAAGGAAAATCTGTACCATCCATATGTAAATGCATTTACATTAATTGCAAAAAAAGCTAATGAAAACGGAAGAAGAATCTAAGATTTTCTTTGTTTAACCATTGTATGATATTTTGTTACTAATAAACTCTGAATGTTACTGTAGTTATACAGTTCTAACTAATTCTATTCGACTAATCTTCTAAATAATTTTTAAAAAATATAATTCACTAAACTCAATTGCATATATGTTAAATTCAAAATATTTTTCGTTACATTTTTTATATTTCTATTGTGCTTTAAGTAATTTATTTCTTCCTTTATCATAATATATAGTTTTAATCAATTAACCAGCGTTCAAAGTTGTGATATGTTATGTGTTACTTATTTCAGTTGTGATTTAAATTGTTTTAAAGGTAATGATTTAACTTTTTGCTTCAGACTTAAAGTTTAATTTGTTTTAATTTTTGTAGTTGAACTTAAGTTTCTTTGGCTTGTTGAAAAGTAATTGTAGTCATTTAATTTGTTCTCTTGACAGTTTTGGTTAACGCTGATTTTAAGTTGCTTGTGTAATTAATTTTTCTTTTGACTTTTGGTTGGTTAACTATTTAAATTCTGTTTAGTTAATTATTTTTCTTAACTTTGGTTGTTAATGTTAAGCTCTTGTTAGGTTGATCCTTAAGGTCAATCTTTTTAAAGTTTTGTTTACACAAGTTGGTGTTTAAAGTTTAATTTAGGTTTTAATTTCTCTTATGCCCCCTTTTCTGCTAAATTTGGGATCCATATTTGCTGACTTTGGTGGTCGTTTTGGTGTTGTGGAGAATATATAAAAATTTTCATACTTGATTATTGTATTTTAACTGAAGTAATTTTTATTTCCTTACTATGGTGGTCGTGTTTGGTGTCGGAATAAACCCAAGAAAATTATCTGTGAAATTATTATATTTTTATTTAAGTACTTATCAGTATTGAAGTTAATTTGTTGTAAATTCTATAATTAACTCTTATCCCTTCAAAACTTTCGATTCCAGTCCGTTGCCCTTCCAAAGAGATTTATCGCTTTGTTTTCGATTTCTTCGCCCGCTAGACGGTCATCTGTGAAACCTCTGTCAACATTAGTAAAAATTGCACCCTGCGGAGAGGCTAGTTTCTACATTACTAACTCTGCCGCAGGGTCAGGTTGGCGGGATGTTTTTGCTTACTCGCAGGCTTTTCCTATGCTGGAATGGGACCCCTCGTCGAGGCTAGCAGCGATTCGTCGCCCAGTCATGGAGCTCTTTCTACCTTGGACTGCACCTTCCTGCGTGGTTTTTCCCTGGGGTTGCCGGGCTGTTGGCGGTTTTCCTACCATCAAAAATCGCCAATCAAGCGGTCTTGGCGTTTCGAGTAAAAAGGCTGGGGAGCTGACGAGGAGGACTGACGGGAGACTGACATGCAGCCATTTTGACGGAAGGAGACGGAGCGGAAAGCGTCAGCGTTATCAGAGAAACATCGATGTCGGAAGAAATAGACGAGAGAAGGATACTAAGGAGGGCGACGAAAATGTCCAAACCTAACTAATATATATTTTTTTTCTCTCCTTCTAGAAACCATATCTACAATGTATCACTGTTTACATCACTACTACCTCACTGTTTGGAACGTCAATGTCGTCTGTATTCTGAAATGTTAAATTCCCTGTTTGGACGGGTATGAAAATTTTGATTAATTCTACACTTCACCGCCACCTATTGTTGCAACTATTTGTATTTATTCAGTAAAATCAAATAAATTCTATATTTAATTTTAACTTTCTTGAAATGTTTTCACTTTTAATTTAGAACACTGGACCCAATATATGTACACAACGCATTTATTTAATTATTCTGTTGGAGCTAAAAAACTATACCACTATTTACTATTGATTAGAACACCAGTTTTACAGTATATATTGTGTTTATCTTGTTGTCACAAACTTTACACATTCATGTTATTGAGAATTGTTTATCCAAATATTGACTAATCATTTGGTATTTGAACTTAAAACCTATACTCAAACTCTTAAGAATTAAAAGCTCCAACAGATATTTCAAAGTTTAATTCAGTTAGATTAAAAGAATTTAAGGCACTTTAAATCTAGGCTTACAAATGCGGTAGAATGAATACTTTATAAAATTTGCTAAAGTTGTCAGAATGAAAAAAGATTGTGACATATCTCAATACCCATAAATTATGTACAATTTTGAATTTTACTGGCATATTCAGGTTATCCTCTTAATAATTATATGTATATATATGTATTTCAATGGCGGCTCTTAGCCGACTTCGGCTCGATCACTTTATTATGGAGGCATATAGCATGGTGGGCCATCTTTGCCTCCTATGAAGGGGCAGACAATTACAGCCATGTCTTCTCCGAGATTCGAGCCCGGGCCCTTTGTTATTGCACTAAGCTCTTCTAACCACTATACCGTCTGGGTGGCCTCATGATTATATTTAAAATGTATTGCAACACAATTTAGGCTAAATCTAATTATTCACTGCATCAAACACTTGGCGTCCTTAGAACAGATGCCTTCGTGAAAGATGTTTCAAGGGCAATTGTTTTGAATTCATATTACGTAGGAAATAAGCCATGGCGTTTGTACAATAAAGACTGAGGGCCCATGCAGGTTTGGCCATTTCAGTTTTGGGGCATTTAAACATGATGAACTAATAGTGTTAATTGAACTTTAGTATTTGGCCAATGCCGGAGCTCAGAAGTCAAAGGCCTGGTTGTATGAGCATTGTCGTGGTTTTTCCCATGTGTAAAGTGGTTACGAGCCACATTTCATCGGAAATCCTCCACAAAGGTATCTTTCCCATCAAGAAGACAGCCCTGGAGTGTTTTGCCGTAATCGAATAAACCAGACTAAAGCTATCATTGCCTTAAGAGTTTCGAATATGTTTGTTAAAAGCTAGATTGTGCATTGCAAGACATTTTTCTCATTTTGCTTTGAAAATGTACTGCAAGAAAGTAACTTAATTCGTTTTTAATGCATACCTTCTACAAACTAAAGCAAAAGGAAGAATTAATGGCTTTCCCACATCAAACAAATATAAAAAATTTTAACTATAATTCGTTAAGATAATAATAGAAAAGTTTTTAAAAAACGGAACATTCAGAGACAGGAATTTTAAAAAGACAGATATTAAGATCGCGGATACGAGAAACAGATTAAATGAGAACATTTTCAGTACTGTAAATTATATTAAATTCATAATTAACTTTGCATGCTCGTTAAGCCACGTAACGAGCTCATTAAGCTTTTAAACAGAATTTCATGAACTTACTAAATATCCTTTGTTTAAAGCATTTAACAGGTATTTAATTCATGCGTTTACTTTATTTGGCTGTATTATGTACACAGGATTTCCAAACAGATTGAACCTCTAAATACCTTTTGTTTTCAGAACCATGGTTTTAGCTTAAGTAATGAATTAACTGTAGCAGGCTTTCGAGTTGTGACATGCGTCTAGCTAGCATGTTTTTTTTTTTGTTTTTTTTTTAATGCTCATTCTTTTCTTTTGTGTTTCTTCCGTCAGCCGTCACCAGAATGCAAATTCGGTTGAGTTTATTTAGCGAACGAATTTGTAAATTTGAAAAGTGCGATAGCAACCAGCGAGTATAACTATTTATCCTGAGACTTCCACCTAGCTGAGCCTATCTTAGAATTTGCATATAATCCCTGCATGTTTAATCAAAGATACCTCGTATACTTCATATCGTATGAAGATGAATATTTCTTTTACTAATTTGCATGTAAAAAACAATATTATTTAAATATTTCCC
>KK121354.1:230421-255612 GCA_000611955.2 Stegodyphus mimosarum | reverse complement strand
ATTTATGAAAGCAAAGATTTTTGTATAGATTTTGATAAACACTACAAAAATGCTGTACTTTAAGAGCCTATACATGATACGCTTATTAAACTAGCACCGTTTCAAAACCAATAATTCAAAAAGTATTTAACTGTGCATGCAATTTTAATAGCTTGCATACTCCTGATTAACTAAAATATGGTAACTTATTTACTTATCTGCAAACCAAATTTTTATTATTTTATACCTTAAAAATTACGTTATCTATTTTTGTTCCGGTTATTCCTTCTTTAAAATACGGAACAAAAGTGCTTGCGTTAGTAGGAGTCATGCGCTCCTTGTTAAGCAAACGATTCTGGTGATGTATATTTTATTTTGCTACTGACAAATGCAGAAACGTATTGTTTAGAGCAAGAGGATTCAGCAAGAATTTCGATCCTAACATAAACATCTTCTAGAAGTTCACTGTATGCATTTATGTGCCATTAATGGTAATTTTTTTTCTGAAAATTAGAGAAAAATTCAAAGATATGTTTCAATAATGCCTAACACTATTTATCCAAAGCTCGAAGAATAAATTTTCTTTTGAATCATTACAAATAGCTGTAAATTTGTACATAGCGCTTAAAATAATGTATCCGTATATATCTACCATTTATCTTCAATAATGATGTGATTAAAAGGTTGTATGGTATAGTTTTATTTCTTTAACCAGTTATTTTATGTAAATCAGCTTTCCTATCGTCCTCATTTTCCTACCAGAATGTGAATTTCAGCTCGCGGATATTCGACCCAAGTAGCACGGCAACGTCATAATGACGTTGCAAACTCGTCGCGGATCATGTTGCAAAAACGTTGCAATATGTCGTCTTTAAGAACGCCCAGATGTCCGCGAAACTCCACTATTTTGCAACCGTTGCAAAGATGTCTTTATTACGCCTTTGCAGATGAGATTTTTGTCACATAGACGTCGCTATTGCGTCTTTCTCAGGTTATATTTTTATTGCGAAAGAATCACGACGTCTTAACGACGCTTAAATGTTTGCAGAATTCCACCTTTTTGCAACAGTTGTGAAAACGTCGTTATTATAACCTTGTGTTACATTTTGATTTATGCAGAAAAATAAGCTTAATAATCAATATATTTTCCTTCTTTTTTAAAATTTTGCATTCCTTGCATTTTTCTAAAGTTTAAATATTTTATCATTTCCTGAAAACCAGAAGATAATACAATTTTTTTCTCTGTAGATTAAATATGCATAATTTTAAAATTTTTAATTATTTTTTTTATTTTATGAATGACAACGCCCGTCCTCAGCGTGCAAACATCATAAGCGAATGCCTTCAATCGGAGGATATCACCCGTATGGACTGGCCAGCATTCTCACCAGACTTGAATCCAGTACAGCACGTGTGGGACATGCTTGGCCGACGAGTTGCAGCCCGGCAACCTCCTTTTACATGTCTATCGGAACTTCGGAGAGCATTGCTTTTTGAGTGGTGTAATATCCCCTAAGATCAGATCGATAATTTGATACTCAGCATGTCTAGGCGTTGTACGGACTGTATTGCATCGTCTGGGAGACATATAATGTATTAACACTCATACAAAATATGTAATATTGGTTTTTTGTAAATAGATTTTTTTGTAATTTGCTCCAGGGAAAAAAATCGCTATTTTTTTAATAATATGAAACATATAGCATCTTTTTTTGCTCTTTACCTTTTGTTAAATAAAGAAGCTTTACAAATAAGTCAGATTTGTTTTGCTTCTAACTCTTCCTTTGCCTGATTTTGCATTAACCTTAATTTATGGACATGAGTGTAAATACTTATTTACTCTCTGAGGTTTATTTAATTTATATAACAGTAATTTTATGTTTAGAATCTTTACTGTCACTTCTCTCTTTTCATTTTCCCTCGAGAATGATAATTAGCTCACGTATTAAAGTAAGTGTTTGAGATTGTTAAGTCAGAGTGTGCTTTGCCTTTGAAGGCCACATTACCAGGTTTGGTGTTCTAGATAAGTTGTTTCTCTGTTGTTTTATGAACTCCTGAATTGCGTTTACTTGGAATATTTTCATCCAGCTCACTGTCACTTGAACTGGATTCGCAACATGAGGATTATAGCACCAATAGTTCTTTCGTGATTTATAACAAATTTTCATCATCATCAGATACATTTTCGCCCCAAGAATCATTTTCTGCAAGTTCATTTAGGAATTTCAAAATTTCTTCATTTAAAAGACCTCTCATGCTGGGTGACATCACTAAACGTGTGCAAAACTGAATGCCACTCACTATTTTTTTTCCATCCGTGCAGTTTACAACAGGGAAAAGCCGCCCAACCGGTATAGTGGTTAGCGTCGCTGACTGCCGTGACGAAGGGCTCGAGTTCGAAACCCGGAGAAGGCATGGATGTTTGTAAATGTATAGTGTCGGTGCGGCATGGCGGCACTTTAATATGCGGCGAGCCGAAAGTCCTCTCATGTGGTTTGGTGGAAGGGGAAAGGAATGGGAGACCCTCGGACCCGGGGCGCTCTCCATCAAAATTGGGGGCGGAACTTAGCCAAATCGCACTGTCACCTAGTAGGTGCTCAAGGCTGTTGCCAACGACAAGCGTAATCTTGCACTCCTTGACACGAGGAATTTTGTGGGCTTGAACTGACTCTGTCAGACAAATGAGCATGTAAGAACAAATTACACAACACAATAGGAAAACGAGTCGTTTTACTTAGTTTCTAACATATTACAGAGATAAGAATATTCTACATCATTCAAATAAACAGATACAATAGCTTCCAATCACAAAAATTCACACGTCTGTCTAGCAGGTGCACTTCATATGCGTGGGTACGCCGCGTTCTCATTTTCCCGCTATTGTAAAAACATGTGCAGTACCGCTCCTTATACTATTCTTTTGTAACTGAAAAATGTACAGTTGAAATCCTTGTTGAAATAAAAGAAAAATACATTATCTTGTTCGGGTCAGCTATAAACCCCCCATGGTCATTCTAGATATATAGACATGTAAATAAAAAAGTAATCATTGGAATTCAACTAAATTCGTTTTAAGGCATTATACTGAATATTCAGGAAAAGTCCAAAAATTTGAAAGCTTAATTTTGAAATACAACTGTGGAGGGAGTAAAAATCCACATCTTGGATCATAGACACTTGATAATTCTCGTGTTAAAGGAAGGTTTTATCCCAGCATGTTCTGCGGCGTTGCGTTATTCTCGCCATAAGGCTTGTTACACCTACCTTATCTCAGACCCGGCTTGCGCGTTACTCTAATTGTGCAGCCGTTAAGCTAACTTATTTTTTTACTTATAATTAATTCCTTATCTTTGATTTAACCCATAATTGTCGGCTTTTGTAAGCACGACTGGTGCCGTCTGTGAACTTTTATTTTGATTCAAATCAAAGAGTTCTTTTACTCCCCTTCTCTTTCTCTGCGGTGTTCACAAAACATAGTGATAACTCACACGTCCTTATGAAGTTTTGTACATTTTATATTTGCAAAGAAAACCAAATTTTATAAGCCAAAGTTTCGAAATAATAATAAAAATGCTCTGGGATTCTATACCTAGGATTCCATGCCTTGTATTACTGCTATAGCCTAAATTATCGAGTTGGCAAGACAGTCATTTTGGTGTTTTAGTGTGAAATAAAACTCAATTTTTTTCTATACAAATCGAATATCTTCCATCCTGTTTGATGACTTTTTGCCATCTTTCTGGTAACTTCATGATTCCTCGCTCATAGAACTTCTGTTTTTTATCAGCAAATAACTCAACCGAGTGCGATTAGAGGTCATCGTTATTATTGAGATTAATTTAAGAAATTTTGTAAACATAAAAATGATGATAATCCGATGGTGCAAGTTCGGGGCTATATGGAGGATGCGACATCCCTTCGAAACCAAGTTCCAATAATTTTGTATGTATTGCGAAATATGTACGAGGCTTCGCGTTGTTGTGGTGAAACACAGTTCTTTTCAATTTATCAAACTTGGTCTTTTCTCATAGATTGTTTCTTCTAGTTTCATAAGTCGGTGGCAGTAAACATCTGAGTTGATCGTTTGGTTGCTTGGAAGTAGCTCAAAATGCACATCTTTGTAATTCTACCCAACTGACAGCATGGTCTTTTTCTGATACAGTTTAGCTTTCGATATGATTTTTACTCATTCACCTTGCTTGGACCATGATCGTTTTCGATTAATGTTATTGTGGACGCCCCATTTTTCATCACGAGTCATAATTTGTTTCAAGAAAGTGTCTATTGCATTAAGTCTGATATGCGTGTAGCAAATATTGATTCGTTGTGTTAAGTAAATTTTTTTCAATTAATGTGGAACATAAATATCAAGCTTCTTAACGTGTCCAAAACATCTTATGTGCTTTTAAATTGTTGCGTGTGATACATTTAACTTTTTGCAATCTCTCGCACTGTTATATGACGATTCAATTCAATTATGGCTTAAATTTTATCACCGTCAACTTCTGATGCTGGTCCAAAACTTTG
Organism: Stegodyphus mimosarum; assembly: GCA_000611955.2. Lineage (NCBI taxonomy): Eukaryota > Metazoa > Arthropoda > Arachnida > Araneae > Eresidae > Stegodyphus > Stegodyphus mimosarum. Next base: position 251,106 of record KK121354.1, on the reverse strand, counting down.
GTCATCTTCAAGTGAAAAATCTCCAGAATGAAATTTTAAACCAGTTCTGACACATGCATTTCCTTTTGTTAAGAAAACAACAGCGTAAACTTCACATATCTCATTTCGTGCCTCAGCCGCTTTCTTACCTGCATGAAAATAAAATAGTGAAATATGTCGAAAATGTTTATTTTTGCACTCCATGTTAAAATTCATTATTGTAAACTAGCAAATGTAAACACAAATGCACAGTATTTGTTTCTATAGCAACCTAAAAATATCATCTGTCAAATCTCAAAAGAAAAAAAAAATATATATGATTGACAGAAGAATAACAAAACGAACATAACTGCATCTATTTGTGCAAAACGAAACTACTTTCTTGCCAAACCAATACATATCAATTCCATGTCCTATATTACATATCATAGATACATTATTTAATTAGTTTGATATTTTATAGTCCTTTGGAAAGGGAAAAAATTACTAGGATTTGAGGGTATTCTAGAGGTACTAGAGATAGATTTTTGTTTTATTAATAGGAAAGGTCAATTCTTATGATGAAGATCATATCATGATTATAATTATGACGAAGTTTGATGGTTATAATGGAAAGAATAAGTGATAAATGATTAAAGAATGAGGGAGGTTACACAAAAGATCGATAGAAAGAAGAGTGATGTCTCATTTTGGAGGTATAGGCTTGTTCTTGAATGCCTTCCAAACTAAAACTGACCCAAGCAATTATTTCAGAAAACTGATGTTCTTATAATTGACTTCATAAAGTAAAAGTGCTCTAATGCATATTTTATGCAGTCACGTAAATAAGAAAATTATTTCAATTTACAATTCTTCGGCATGAATTAGAATTATAAAAGATATTTGTAAGTGCATTTAATATATGAACTTTCGTCTATCTTTCCATGTTAATATTTTTAAGTATGCAACGGGCAAGTATGAATGATACGATGATCCTTAAATGCTAGATCCTTCAAATAATTTCTGATGTGAATTAGATATTTTTATGTACGTAATGACGTAATGTATATACATGACGTGAATTAGATATTTTTATTCTATATTTTATTTTGAATGTCATGATGTCCTCTTATAAATCCATGTACTCTTTCTGTATAAAACTTCAAATACAGAAATTACATACAGAAATTATTTGAAGATTTTACATACAGAAATTATTTGAAGGATCTAGCATTTAAGGATCATCGTAGCATTCATATTTGCCTATTGCATACTTAAAAATATTAACTTGGAAAGATAGACGAAAATACATATATTAAATACATTTACAAATATTTTTCATAATTCTAATTCATACCGAAGAATTGTAGCTTGAAATAGTTTTCTTATTTAACTTTCAATTTTAACCGTTAAAAGATTTCTCAAACTGTATCAATTCAACATAAGTTACTCATTTAGGTGCAAAAATAAATAACTGTAAAACTGCACAAAACATAGCCAAATAGTTTAAAAAAATAATGTAAATCCGTTTAACTGAATGCAATCATATTTTAAGTTTTCTTTCGTAGAACAGAGAAATCTGAATCACAGCCATTTTCTTCTCGATATTTCAAACCTTATAAACCGTGCACTGTTTCAGCTGAAACTCAAATAAACTATTTACGAAGCATTTTTCATTGCAGTTTTTACCCCTCGGAACTTACATTGGTTTCGAACCATTAGAAACGAAAGATTTCTGTTTTATTTCCTTTCTTGTTTGATATTCTTTTTAAAAAAAATATTAATTTAATTGCTTGTAATCGTAAATATTAAAACATTTAGAATTTTTTCAAAAAATTATTTTCCACTTCAGACAGTTTGTTCTTTTCGAGTTTTCCAAATCGCATTGTCGCTTTTTCCACATTTTGCTTTCTGGAAATCAGCGTGGAGTTACAGTTCTTTTATTGTGTTTCTCCATTGACATCAGCCCTATTCTGACAATTTCTGACAGAGGTCATTACGAAAATGTTTCCACTTTGAGCTTTCAAGTTATTTCAACTTTATTAACATCATTATTTTTTAATTGAATGGTAAATTATGTTGTGTTCTGTCTTGTAGTTACTCAAGTTTATTATATTTTTCTGGATCGTAACTGTTCAAAGAAAAACATACTTTCTTGTTTGTTGCTTCAGTGCATATTCTGTCTTGATAAACGAATTTCATTAAATTATGCTTCAAAGCGTTTTTCAGATACTTACTATTTTTATTTTATTTCGAAATTTCTATTTTAAAAAAATTAAAAGGTTTGGCCCTCAAAACTACATAAAAGTTACTTTCTTTTGCAATTCATCCAGAATTCATCCATTCAAATTCCATTTGCAGAATTCATCCAGAATCCATTCCAGAATTCATCCATTTGCAATTCAGGCATTCAAAATCATGGCTCCATTGAAGAATTTTCTTTTGTGCTTCTTGAAAAAGAATTGCCAGTTTATTTCAGTTCTTGACAGTAATTTAATTTTCTTTTGGTTTCAGGATAAATTTCCCATTTTGCTGCCTATTTGCTTTTTTCATCTTCAGTAACCTTTCGTCACTGGTATTTGAAAATTAAAAGAACTGAAAAAATATCTATTTTATTCACATTAATTTCTCAGCATTTTAGGCGATTTTAACAGTTTTTAATAAAATAGTTTCCGCCTCCCAGACGTGAAAGCGGTTACTGATTTTGACTACCGTACAGAATGGCCCGAGTTAGAATTCCAGAGAATGCATGAATGTAATTTCTCCGTTCCGTCATAGGAGGCAACGGTGGCCCATCCATTATTTTCCTCCATAAGAAAGTGACCATCGCTTTCGGTATTAAAGAAACTCCTTGAGCACTGCTTTATTTCACGAAACTAGCAATCACGGTGAAAAATTAGCTAATTTGGATTGGCTTTGAATAATACTTTATAACAGAGGTGGCCGTAGCTCGGCTCCTGCAGGCCAGTGGTGCGGCTGTGTTGCAAATAAAACGTAGGTATGAAATATGGTAAGTAAAACTAAGCAGTGCTTAAAAGAAGCAATTTTTTTTCTCTTTAGAAAATTATTAGTAAACTAAAACTGATCAATATCCAAATGTAATTATTTTATTTCATTTCTTGTTAGTTAAGAAACTTAACAATGTTATTCAAAAACATAATAAAAAATGAATAAAATGTTGTGCCGTTTCTTTCAAACAGTTTTGTAAAAAAAACATTTAAAAGCTACGTATGCTTGTGCATGCTTTACGAATGGTGGATGCTGTACAGGAAGCGTCTGCCGATTTTCTGAATCGTTATTATAGATAGATACGAAATTGGGGCGGTTTGTGAGTGGAAACCAAAACGCACGTAATTTATCAGAAATATTTAATATCCTTCAGAATTCAGTATAAGTTAAAAATAACTTAGAAGCTGGTTGGAATTGATGCGAAATTTATGGCAGCAAAATAGCTTTGGAAATTCCTAATAAATCTGATGACAGTCACAGCTTTGAAGATGATGTTACCTTTAGAAAATTCCGAGAATCCATAAAATTTGAGGACAAGAGATATACAGCTTGTTTGCCGTGAAACAGAGTTGCTGGGGGAATTTTGCGATAGTTCTGAGGTAGCAAAAAATTCATTTGATTCGCTGTGGCGCAGATTTAAGAAGAACAGAAGAATTTTAGAAGTTTCATTAAGCATTACGAAGCTGTGAAATAAGAGGTACAAGAAGGTATTATGGAAGAATCGGATTATTTATAAATTTAAAAAAAGAGTGCTTTTTACCGCATCAGGTTTAATTAGAGAAAACAATGACACCATAAAAATTCGAGCTGTCTTGGACGCATCATCACATGCTCTAAAACATGTTTTTCATCTTACGAAATGATGTAAATATGGACTTGTAGGATTTGGAAAATCTAGTTGCGGCTCTCGAACTTTCCTGAATTCCAGTATGCCTTTCTTACTGATATGAAGTTTAGACAGCCCTGCTTTGTAATATGATGTATCTTAACAACTCTTATTAAGACACATCAATAACGCGATACATCGTAATATGTTAAGATCAGTGGCGTAGACAGAATCCTTTGTTCCTGGGCGTTGCGTGAGTTTGCTGCCTTCTGAATATATACAAAAAACGCTAGAAAGAAACAAAGGGAATAAACAGAAATAAAATGAAAAGACTATAATTCTTTTTGAAGTAAAACTTTATTTTTATTATTCTTAAATGTTAAATTTATTGCTTTACTGCTAGCAAAATGGTCGATATCATTATCGAAAACAATTTCATGGTACAGCTGTATAGCCATGACTTGTCATAAAGGTAAGAGTATTTTTACGTATAAAGGTCTACGAAAGTTTGTCAACATAGTAACTCAACAAGGCTGTATCAGGACAAAATTGCACATACCGCAAAGAAGGTTACTTTTTAAATCGCTTTTAAATGAGTATGGACATGATGACCGCTTAGGAAAATAATTATAACTTCACATCTTGGCACCTACATGACGTAAAGTGACGGTTATAATCAAGTCGGGGGTTGCTTGTTCTGGTAATGACAGAAGTAAACTAAAACATTATTTGTTCAGTGGCGATCTGGCGTCTGCATAACTTTTGATTTATTAAGTTAAAAACTGACCCTCATAAAGGATACTAGCATCCTTATCCCAAGGCACCCTTGGGAAAGATACTGTCTGGGTGAACATTACTAAAGGTACTAAAATTTCTATGGCGAGACAGCGTTTAAAGTTGAACACTTGGTCACTGTTATGCATACAATTATGAAATTTCATATACACTAGGTACTCATATGTACATTTTAATCAGTTGAATGAAAGCTATGAAGCTTTACTAGAAAATGATTTATTAAAAAAAAGAAAGAAAAAGCTTTTTTAATATATTTAAAAAGTTTTTTTCCTAACGCCTACACAAATTGTAATACTCCTCATCAGACTAGCTGGCTTAATGAATGGAGCTTAATTCAAGAATCCAAGAATAAGAAAGATTCTACACAGCTTGCTTAATCCAAGAATAAATGTTGGCTGGTGTAATACATGTGTAAAATTTTTGCTCACCTGAGAAGGACCACATTTTATTGACAAATCATCTTTCGGAAGGCGTTTTTTGTACCCAGGGTTAAACTTTAAAAGCTTACCGTACTCATATGCAAATCTTGAGTAATTTTTATCAGTTTTTACTCACGAAAACTCTTGCCGTAGCTGATAACACTTATACAACTTGTAACTCTTCTCATCAGAAATGAAGGCTTAATATCCTCCAAGAATAAAATTATGTTTTACATGAAAGTGTCCAGTAGGGATCCTCTTCCAAACCCCCTCTCTCTCTTAGGCAGACAGCCCTCGAATGCTTTGCCATAATCCGATTAACCAAACCAAATTCCAACTTCTCTCTAGCTATGAAACTGGCAAGCTAGTGGCTAATTTAAAATTATTGAGCATAATTCATGTTTGAAAAAAAAATGAGGTACGTATATGTTTATTATTTTCTTGGAAGGAAATTTAAAACATGTTTACACAAGAAAATTTGAAACATTAAACAACTTCCACATAAGCAGATAGATGGTGCGACAACATTTCGGAAGACAAAATTTACTAGTTGTTCCTTTACTACTAGAAAATTTACTAGTAGTCTGCAAATGGCTAACGACCAGCGTAAAGCAATGCGCGTTTTGTGGTTCCGTGAAAGCAAATCTGTGGTGATTATTCAGAGCTGTTTTTGTTTAGGATATTTAAATCGTCGTCCTCCAAATAAGGACACTATTAAATGTTAGTGCTAACAATTTAAGGATGCGGCAAATGTGGAGCATAGGAAAGGCGCTGGTAAGCCGTCGGCCTCGACCGAGGATTTTGATCGCATGAGGGAAGATTTTATAAGAAACCCGAGTACATCGACACGTCGTGCCAGTTTACAGCTGGGAATAACGACAAAAACTTTTATGAGAAATTTGCATAAACGTCTCAGACTTTATCCGTATAACATGCAATTATTGTACGAACTGAAGCCAAACGACAATCCTAAACGCACGCTTCACTTTCGCTGTGCATATTCTTACCAAAAAAACGAAGACAACTCATTCTTAAAAAGCGTCATCTTCTCCGATGAAGCAACTTTTCATGTTTCCGGTTATGTTAACTGTTATAACTGTCTGATCTGGGAAATGAGTATTCTCTTGCAGGAAGAGAAAAAACACAGTTTCCCTAAATTGAATGCTTGATGTATAATGGCTTGCAGATGAAAGCTTCGGACTATTTCTTCATCGAACAGACAGTGACAAGCGTAACGTATCTGAACATCCTATACCGCTATGCTTTTCCTTAATTTGAACGCTTTTAGCCTCGAGTTATCTTTCAACAAGACGGCGCTCCAAAACACTGGTATTCTATAGTTCGAATGAAGTTGGACAAAACATTTCCTGATCTTTAGATCGGTCGTGTGAGGTCAATATCATAGCCACTAAAATCCCTCGACATTACACTCTTTGGCTTTTTCTTTTGGGGTTCTTTAATGACCAAGTGTTCCACCAGCGGCCGAGCGGTGAATTCGCTGATAGTTCGAGGTTCGAATCCTAAGCAAACTGGCGATATGGGCGTTTTCGAGGTTTTCCCCATGTATAAAGAGTATGCTAGCCAGTTTCCTTTAAAATGTCCACCACAAAGGCATCCTTCCCCTTGGGCCGATAGCTCTCCATTGTTTTGACTTAATCAAATAAACCAAACCTAAGGACCGAGTGTACGGAAATTCAGTTCCGGATATCGATGACCTAAAACGACGAATCACTGAAATCATTTGTGGAATACCAGCTGAAATTCTGCAAAGTACTTGGCGGGAAATTCCGGCTGATTATTTTCCATGCCACAAATGGGGCTCATATGGATGTTATTTGATGTTAAAATTTTGTTTTGTAAAATTGCTTTATATTGACTTTTCAAGAAAACGTACGTACCTCATTTTGCTCTCTCTGTTTTCCAAACATGAAATACGCTCAATAATTTTGGACTAACCTGTGTATCATAATATAAATATTTGACAATTTAGGGTGGTAAGCAGTCACCCACGGTTGTCAGAAGATTGTTGCACCTTCAACGTCATGCAATCTCTGAGATCGCTAAAAAATTATGATTTTTTTAAATAAAATTTAGATGACAATAGTAACAATTCGTTTATTAATCTCTGCTATAAAATGAAAAACAGCAGAAAAAAAGTGGAGTATTCATCTACATGAAGCTTATTAAAAATAGGAAAATGTTCCAGTCTTATAGACAGAAACCTTTCCCTATGTAATGATTAAGGAACTATCTTTCAGAGTTAAATAAAGTCTTTGTTATTAATTAGTTCTGAAGAAATCCTTTGTATTTATTTCTCATGATAAAGAAATATTACTAAATTTTTGTGCCAACAGATAGTTCATTGTGAACAGAAAATGCACAGGTACTTTTCTATTGACCTTTAAAATCGGAATAAGTATTTTAATAAATCAGCTGATTTTTCTGGCTAAAATTTAATTGAATTAAAATAATGAAAATGTATTTGATAGCTATAAGAAACTACTGTTAGCCAAGAGGAATTTACTGGAAAATATTAGTATGATTGTAGAAAAAACAGCATTGTAATGTGCGACAGTAATTAGATTTAATTAAAGCTTGCAGTCTAATAATTTCTGTGTTACATCAAGAGATAAAAAATGTTAATTTTATTGCCCATTTATTATTTGCAAGCAAGTTAAGGTCTAAAATTCAATACAAATATTAAAAGAAAGAATAAAAGAGTTAACATTTTATGGAATCTTCCCGGAATATGCAACTCGGTCAAACTGTAGCTCAGATTAGTAAAAGATGTATGTAGAGACATTTCTAATATTAAATCAATTTCTGCGGAATCTATTTGGCATCTAAAGTAACTCTGTACTATGAAGAAAAAATAATTACCATCAGCTTTAAAAAATAATTCTTATCCTCTCATTTGAAACTAATTTATACAGAACTGCGCTTCAAATCGATTTCAACTTCAGACAGCAATTCATTAGAACTTAAACGAGATATAGTTCAAAAACTTAGTTTCTAGAAAACTGCTTCAAACTCAGAATGAAAATTAGAATCAGGTCCGTCGTTAAGTCCAGTAATTGCTCTGTCAAAACCCGGATGTTTTAAGAGTAATGAAGCAGTGGGTCCGGGAAAATGCTTCCTTAGCGTATTTTCAGGAAATGTATTTGCGTAAAATATTTCGTTGATGGGTTAGCATTTTCGTTATTGGCGATTAGGCTCAGTGTGGTTAAACACAAGGCCGTGTTTTAATGCGACTTTAATCTTCAGAAAAATAGAATTTTCTTATGACCCGTGCATATTCTTTCGAGCTTGCACTTTCGGCTCTGCATATTAATCTATAATTTGACAGATCTTAGCTAACACATTTCGAAACTAGCAAAATTATTTGAAAGATTTATTAAAAGATTTAGAAAAATTTTGCATAGGCAGAGATGTGACTTTGGAACCACAAAAATATTATAATAGCATGAAGAAAGCCTTATATTTTTTCTTCTTTCTTTTGCAATACTATAGCTATTTTTTCATTGATAAACAAAAGTACTATAAGAATGCTACTGCTAATAAGAGAGGAGTGTTACCACATATGCCGTTCTTTTACCGTAGAGTTTGTATGACACAGAATTCAATACAAGCGCCTGGCCCACAGCCACCACCCCTGTTCTTATTGGTTGCCGTTTATGACGTCAGGTTGAAGAGATTTTATTATCGGTTTCGTGTAAGTTAGGTGAACTTATACTTTTTTGGTCTTGGTTATGTTTTGTATAAATATGAATTTGTGGAATGTAACAGAGTATTTGCAATTAAAGCAAGCTTTTCGCGCGCAAAAATGCCGAGGGGAATTCATTTCGTCACTCTATGACATCACAAGTAGTGTCCAATAAGAGCTTGGGGTGGTGGCTGGGGCCAGGCGCTTGTGAATTCAATACATTCGGTATATTACTCCTCAGCTCAGGAATACCTGCGTAATTTAAATTTGCATTCTGAAAGCAATTTAAAGCAGTTGGTGAGAAAAATTTACAAACGCAAACGGTCACTTGAACTTCTCAAGAGTTATTCCTTTTATCCCAATTTTTAAAGTGTTCACTTAAGTCTATATAAATCTTGAATTACTTAGAAATTTGTCTTCAGGTGCTAGCTATTATTCATGCATTCAAAATGAATTGGAAATGCCTGTTCAGTTGTTTGCATAGAGTTGCTAAACCTTTGCTTCGATAAGTTTCCAAGATCATGTTTAAGCAGAATTGCAAGTCTTTTGTTCCAAACTACATTTCAACACTAACAGATACTAAACTATCAAGACCAATGTGTCTTTTTAGGACGGTTTTCAGATTTGAGATTGTTAAGATATCTTTAATTTCGAAAGCTTTCAAAAAAAGTTTCTGTGAACAATATAGTTACTTCAAAAATTGAAAATACACTTAACTGTGTACAAAATTAGGAATTTAATTTACTAGATTGGAATCACATGTTTGATTGTTAAACATAAGTGTCCAATAATTATTCAGCGATATGCAAGAATAAACAAAAATAATTTATATGTGATTATTTAAGGTCATGTAAAAATATTTTGGCAAACTTTAAAGTAGAAACTGAAAGAAACTATCAGAAAATCTTCCATAATACCAATCATTTCTAAAATTTAAATCCGAGAAGATAATTCTTGGCAACATCCGAGAAAGAGTACTATATCTGTATATACCCTATTTAGAATTTATTTAAAACAAAGTTGATGCTGTTGTATCTTATCTCACTTGTCTGACAGTGAAATCAGAAGAATTCCACGAATTGCATTGTGGCAAAAAGAGCAGGATTTCGTCTGTAGTTGCCATGGGTCTTGGACATCTTAGGTGAGTGTATGAATTTTCCCACTTCCGCTGAAGTTTGAAGGAGAAGGATCTTCAACCAATTTTCCCTTACCATCAAATCACTCGAGAGGACTCTAGGCTTGCCGTGCATTTTGAGTGCCTCCCATACTGTACAAACAGTGTACACTTACAAATTTCCAAGCCTTCTTGGGTATTCGAAACCGAGCCCAACGATTAGGCAGCCAGAAACACTGGGGTAACAGTTAAAAACGTACGCTGGTATATCTTTAAAAGATAAAAGCAGTGGCATAAGAAAATTAGTTTTGAATTAATAAAAACGAAAAACCCTTCAAATTAAAAACAATTAAAGGAAAATGCCATTTTTATATCTAGAGAATAACTGAAAAAAATATACTAGCTATTAAAAGAAGAAGGAAAGGTACCCCTGAAGGGTTATGGAACAAAAGAGCTATGAAGCAAGTGACGTAAAACTGAAAACAAATGCTTTGGTGCTTATTGCAAAACCTCCGCAACATATATACAACGGGTAATTTCGCGAGTACTTTTTATTATGTTATTGGAAAATCGTTTAGGAAACTTTGATTACCTTGTAGAAGAGAAGCAAATTTTAGAGATTGCTATGACCCGCTTATTAAACACTTAACATTTCTAGAACATAGTAATCTATAGCCATGAGCATAAAATGTATTATTTTTGGCAGTAGTAGACGTTTCATCATTTGGGAAAAAGCCAAACAAGCTCTTCATCCAAACTATTTATTTTCAGTAGAATGATTCTTGATGGTTTGAGGATAAATGGCTTCAAGTGGGGTTTAGATTGTGTTATGAACCATAAGGTGTTATATAGATAAACGTTAGAAAAATACCAAAGAAGGCATTATTATACTGGGTACGGACGAAAGCGTCATATTCTAACCACACTAAGACTACGGAACACTACATATGTTTTATAGTCATATTTTCTAAACAACAACTACGTACCCGATGGCACTCCACCAATAAGAATATTACAGGAAATGTGTGGCTAGACTCAAAGCAGCTGCACAAAGCTAAAAAAGCGAGCAAAGTTTATTCGACCTATGTCTTGCAAGTGGAAAGGGACAAAGTAACTTCAGATAAAAATTGAAATCGGCCGAATTCGGTACCTTGACTCTAGCAGGAATCTGAAAGGGCCTGAAGGACCTTATTGTGTAACGAAATAAATCTAAGTTATAGGAAACGTCCTCATATTTTAAGCTTATTAAAACCCAAATTTGGATTACTTATTTAAGATATTTAATTTCCTTTCAGCTTAAGGCTTTCGTACAAAGATTTTCCGACAATTATTCAGGAGATGATTTATTAGGGAGATCATTTATTAGGTCCATGAAATAAAAATGATTGAATTTTGTGCAAATTAATTTATTTCCAAAACTGCACTTAACTAGGTAACTTTTATTTTATTCTCATTTTTCAAAAACGTGTACTATATCTATATACTTATATCTGCAAGTCTGCATGTTCTCATCATTTGGGAAACCATCAAAGAATTTACTTTTAATATCTAATTATGTAATTATTATTATTATTTTTATAAATTGAATCCTTAATTTTATTTATTTGTAAAAGTAAAAGTGGAACTAAACAGCCTTCAAATAAATTAGATAGAAGAAGAAAATCTAATGAGTTAAATGTCAATTTTATAAAATTATTGCATTTTTAAACAAAATTAAATAGCTTCAAACGTGAAAGAGCGCAGTTGGAAGCAAACACCCAGCAAAAAAAGTTTAAGATACACTTGGGTATTAATAATTTCGATATGACTGAAAAAGATCAAATACTGGACCACAAAAAAACTTTTGTACATCAAAGTGTTTAGAGTATATACGAGAATGAATGACTTCAATTTCGTTATAAAAAATCAAGTACAGGAAGAAGAAGAATTTTGCACTGCAACTGACAATTCATCTGAGCAACATTAAAGCTTAAAATAATGAAAAAGGCTGTGTAAGGAACTGTTATACAAACAAAATTTATGGAAAGAATTGTGCATTTCGATCATTTTAACTTACAAATCAAATGCCTTACACCAGTTCTGCAATAAACAGTGTATCATTTTAAGGAGAACTTAGATAAACAATTAAATCTTTGCTACAGAATTAATGTAACGCATTAAATGTGAAAGCTATGGAAAAGGGCATATTTTCTTGAAGACAAAAAGTTATCAATATACTTTCAGGAATTTTTTCAACAATCTGTTTTTCGAAAGAGGAATACATGAATTTGCTTTCTTTGAATTATGTTCCAAAAAATTAATAGATATAATTCCTAAAAAATAAATAATATTCCTAAAATTATTCAAAACTAATATAATATTCCTAAAAAGTAAATTTTTATGTTATTTTACAGATTGAAATTATGAAATTTATTTTAGTTTTTTCTCAGAATATTATCTGAGACTTCGTACGATTTCAAATTATTTCCCGTAACTGCTATCTCATGGAACAGGCAACATATTTGGACATGCTTTAATCGCTTTTCGTGGTTTACCTTATTCCTTACACTGAATAGTCTGGTAGTAATATTGCAGTTCATAAGAAGTTTTTACAACAGAAATTATTGAGATATTCAGGATATCTATTCACTTCTCGCAGAATTTACTTTAGAGCTATATATCAAATAACTTTAAATTTGGAAATAGGAACGAAAATATCATAATAGTGTTTCAGTTTCCTAAGTTCTAAGAATTTTTAGAGGTTTAGATCCCAAAACAAACTTTAATTCATTAGTACAACTTGCTTTGCTATAAAGTCGAAAGTTATTAGAACATCAGCATTTAAGTAAACATGTACAAACTTCTGACACTGAATTTTGTCAGTAGTCCAAGCAACGCTGAAGTGAGTTAACCCAGGCAACATATTTTGAAAATATACGTACAGGGTACCAATTATTGAACTATATGAAATAAAACTGTCATAACTTCTGAACACTTTGAGTTGTGAAGCTTAAACTTTGTGGTTGGTCGCAGGCCATTATGAAAACTAGTATGGGCATGCGCACCCAACTTCCTATTGTTGGCCATTTTCAAGTGAAAATATCACAGTACAGCATGCTTGAGCTTATAGCACTTGTGAAGGCCTATTATGCGGGCAATAACAGCCCGATTGAGGCTCAAAGTTTTAAAGTTTGAGAGAACTGGTAGTGTTTGTGATGACGGTGCTGGCAATGTCTTTCGACAAACGAGTGTGAAAACGCCTGAAAACATCGAGAAGACACGCTATGTTTCAAGCCAGCCCAAGGAAATCAGACAAACTGCACAACAGGTGGCAATCACCGAGAGACTCTGCGACAAATTATACAAAATTCAAACCCATCAGCCAATAAGGCCAATGGCCGTAGAACAGCGGTTCTGTTTCGCCAACCTGAATGTCGAGAGAATTGAAGAACAGAATTTGATGTGAATATGCTTTGTTTTAGCGACGAAGCCCACTTTCATTTGGATGGGTTCGTCATAAGCAAAACTGGCGCATTTGGATACTGAGAAACCGCATTTCGGATCGAAAAGTCTCTTCAGCCTCAACGGATGATTGTATGGTGTTCAATGTCCATTTACGGAATTAATTGGTGCGATATTCGTTGATGGCATGGTGACTACTGAACGATACGTGAAGGTTTTGGAAAATGATTTTATCCCCATTACGCAAAGTGCCTCTGATTTCGATAAGATGTGGTTCATGCAAGACGGAGCTCGACCCCATCGGACCAAGAGTGTGTTTGGTGTCCTGGAGGAGCACTTTGAGGACCGCATTCTGGCTCTGGGGTACCCAGAGGCCACTGGAATGGGACTCACTTGGCCGCCATATTCTCTGGTTGTGAACACGTGTGACTCATTTTTGTGGGGCTATGTTAAAGACAATGGTACAGAAATAACCCCCAAATTCATTGCTGAGTTGAAACCTGCCAATTAGGAGGTCATCAACAGCATCGATGTTCTGACCCTTCAGCGGGTCATGCAGAAGTTTGCTATTTGTTTGCGGCACGTCATAGCCAAAGACGGGAGGCATATCGAACATATCATAAAATAAATCCAAATATCTGTAATGACGTTTACATGTTGATTAAAGTTTGTGCACTCAGTAGTTTTTAAATAATTTACGTTTTATTTTATACAGTTCAATAGTTGTCGCCCTATATAATTTTGGGGTAGGTAAAAGTTATAAATGTTTTCCCCCAATAATACAAGCATTATTTCAAAGCCAGGGTGTTTGGAAAAGGATGTCATTGATTACTGATACATTTGCAACTTTTTTATATTGTCGTCGCTTCATAAAAAGAAATTTGAGCAGAACCCTGTTTTGACGATGAGAAGCAGTAGAATGCCAAAGTTAATATCATCAACCAACCGACTTGAAACAAATGTGCAACATTTGCTTACCATTCTACTTATTAGCCAGGTTTCATGCTTGATGATTAATTTATGCTCCCTAAGTTTTAGTTTTCAGTATGTCTGAATAGGACAAACAACGCAATAACCATCTGTCTAAGGGAAATGATGGTTTCGTAAACCGAATTCTAATTCCACCAGTGGCCAATGCTGAATATTGGTAGTTCGTTCCATGTTCATACCCGGGCGAATGGGCTGACTGCATTGTTGGTTTTCCTCATGTGTACGTGAAAAAGAGTAATTTCTCTTGCAAAGGCTTCCATGAAGGCATATCTGAACTTAGGCAGAGAACCTTCATGTGCTTAACCATACACAAATAACGTAAACGACTTTCTAAGGAAAAGTGGTTGGTATTTATGTTGCACTTACGGAAAGCCACAGAAACACTTATATAGCCCACCTATTCGGAAGGATTAGAAATTAGGTCAGACTACAAGAATTCATCAGCCTTATCCATTTGGTCACCTTTGCGAACTTGTTACTGCATGGGTGTTTTCGTGTTATTCCCATGTGTAAAGTGTACACGAATCAGTTTCCCTTAAAACGTTGTCTGCGAAAGCATCATTGTCTCTAGGCAAATAGCGCTCGGGTGTTTTGTAATAGTCCGTCAGGGATGCATTCTCCTTTAAGTATACCTCTCGTCAAAAAGCAGCATTCCGAGAGCATTTGTGTAATTCAGTAAAAGTGCATTGACAGAATTAAACCGAATTTCAACAGTTATCCCATGCATTGACATTAAGAAGCATCATTAATGTGAAAAAAAGATACGTAATATTTGAAACATTGTACGAAAACAAAACAGTAATAAAGTTTAATTTTTGGAATCTTGATTTTTTAGGAATTCAGCCCTAACACTTTGCAGATATTCCGTGTGCTATAAAGAAAAAACTAAAATCGATCGCTTCGAGACCACTCTGCCAAAAGTCATGCTGGGAAGTCTCGATTCAATAATGAAACAACAGCTTGATAAATCCTGACAACCATTTCTTATGTGAGGCTGCAAAAATATTGGTAAATATACGTTGAGAAGGAAGAGAAATTCTAGAAATAAACGACCGTTAGCGTAGCGCTGGTACTAACGGTCAGCAGCTGTCAATCAAGTTTAAAATTTCTTGTTCCTACGGCTATTAAGACCTTAAACTGAAGATGTATTTTTTTCTTCTTTATTTTAATAAAAGGCAATTTTCCAGACTTTTAAACTATTAAAATGTATTTAAAAAATGTAAAGAACATTATTTTTTTAAAAAAAGGGGATAGTGCTGTTCTCTCGTACTACTGGGCCGCCTGAAAAAATTTAAGTTACGTTTTTTTATATCTCGAAAGCACGACGCAGGATATATATTAGATTTACATATTACAGCATTGTTCTAACATAAGTATTCTGACAAAAAATCAGACTATTTCTGAAATGCTGTGCCTACATTTTTTCCATACTTCGATTCTATGACTCAAATTATGCCAAAGTGCCAACATTTGTAAAAATCGGACGAGTAGTTTTTAGAAAAGTAGCTCTCAAAATTTTAGCTCCTCAGTGTTAATTGTATTTGATATATATTTATTAATATCTTTTTTTTATTAAACTTACTTCAATTCTTCTTCCACAGTACGATGTTTAGCTTCAATCCAAATAAAATCCGCAGCAATTTTCTAACTTGTTTCTTAAATTTGTATTTTTTAGTAATATTTATAAATTTTTCGGAAATGTTTTTGAATTATATATAAAATTTTTACCATAATCTTAAAGCAGATACATGTCTAGACACACCTGCAAAAAATCAGAATTTTTTATTCAAAATTTCGAAAAGAATACATGAATTTATAGATTAAAGCGTTTTGAAAGTTGGCATATATATTATAAGCGATAATAACATCAAATATGGTTTACGCACTTTGTTAAAATTATATGAAAGAATGAAACGATGCATCTTTTACTTCCGTGGTATACAGTGAAAGGGAAAGGAAAACTGGTTACCATAAATTAAGAACATCGCCAAGTGAATTATTCCCGGCGTAAAGTGAAAAAAATTCTTCAATACAAATTTTAACATGTCTCAGTAAGTTTCGCACCAGATTTTCCCAAATTTAATATTTAGGCACAATTTGAGGGCTAGAATCAAAATATGGAAATATGTCGGTACGTTATTAAAAAAAATTCCGATTCCGTATCAAAATAATTATGTTACAACAATGGCATACACAAATCTTATAAAAGTCTAAAGTCGTGCTTTCGAGACGAGAAAAACGTAAGTTGAATTTTGTTAATCGGCGCAACAGAGAAGAAGATAAAGAACTGCCTATTTTCCTTATGCGCAAGATGTACATGCTGTACACTAATAATTTAGATTGTTTATTATATTAATCATAGATTTATTTATATCTTACCGTTACTGCTTACATTAGAATAATAAAATGGCATATTAAAAAAGATGGGTAAAAGATTTTCGGCCATTTTTACCGATGTGACTAAGTGTGACTATGATCTCTTCTCAAAAATTAAATTACATCGTGAAGAAAACACCTCCATTGCAGCATTACAGTAGAGAAAAAAGTTGTTTGAGTACAACGTTACCATTTAGACTAATTTTGCGGTTTTTTAAAGAGAAAAAAATGTAAAAATTGCTTTTTGATTGCAAATTGGCGATTTTCGAGACTTTGTTTTTTAAAAATACTCCCAAACTATCGACGCTTGTGGTAAGTCGGCAAACATTTTAAAATACGAATTTTATTTAAAAAAATAAAGAATATACGATGCATTTAAAAATAAACACAATTCAATTAATACAATGCAGCTCTTCTCAAATTTCAACTCTCCTCTTCTTCCCGTGTAAAGAAAGATCTGTTTTCACTTAAAGAAATAGCTTAAGCTGAGCATTGCGCACCGGCTATCAGTCAAACGCATCTCACAGTTGTTTCCTTTAATTATTTTATTTTTGGGTCAAAATGTCCAGCAGTTTCTTCGATCGCTGACAGACTCCACACGCGATATTTCAAAACTGAGCTGAAAGCAAAAAATGTCAAGATTTTTGTTTAAAACCGTTGGAATGTGGAATAAAAGAAAATGAGTGCATATAAAAATGGCCAAGCTGCTTGAACGGAGGATTGTTAGGAGCACTATTTTCTGAAGAAGTTTTGTATGCATGATTGACAGAGTTAGGCTCATTCTGAAAATTTGGCGACTTCTACTAAATTAATGCGATAATAGGTGCATACCGTTTTCCGTTTATATGTTTAATATTACGTGTTACGCCTTAGACACTACACAGAAAGGGAGAGATGCCCGTGGAGGACTTTTTAAAGGAAACTGACTCGTATGAGGAAAACAACAAAACGCCCATGCAGCCAGCCCATGTCCGCCGGAGTTTTCAGCGGCTTTTACCGCTCGGCCACTGCTTGGGGCGTAAGTACCGTTGTTTGCACATTTGGGCAGTCGCTGAACAACATCAACAGATGTGGACGTGGCGAGGGTGTAATACATCTTTTAGTAATTTGGCAGGCAACAACAATTAATTCAAAGAAAGTACAAAAATATCTGGAAGAAACAAATCCTCACGAGGTAGTCACGTCGCGAATTATAAAGGTGCACGCCTTTATGGAGAATTTCGGTGAGCATATTCAGGAAACCAAAAACAAAAGCTCACCGTAGCAGACAGTTAAATATTAGAGGATTCCTTAGCAGATATTAGGCTTCTAGATCTAGAACAAGAAGCTACTATTGCAAACAGGAAGGCATTATCGAAGAATAGCACAGAACGTTAATCTGCAAAGAGGATCAGAGACCTGTGCCAATCTTGCCCACCAGTGGAGCACCACAGTACTTTTGTAGAGTCATTAGGTTATTTCGAAGAAAGACAGAGGAAAAATGAGCAATGCCTTCGCCGGGACTCGAACCACGGACCTCTCGAACACGCGTCGAGCGTGCTGACATCTTCACCACGAAGGCATGGTGAGAAGGCGGGAGAAATAACTTATATACTCTCCCTTTGAAAGGGCGACTAGGGATTAGGGGATCCAATCTCAAAATCCTGGTGGTGGAGAATCATTATTAACCAACATTTTCAGGTCGAGCGCCAATGTAGAGTTATTAGGTGATTTCGAAGCAGGAGAGATGAAAAATGAGGAATGGCGTCGCCAGGACTCGAACCACGGACCTCTTGAATACGCGTCGAGGGTGCTAACCGCTACATCACAAAGGCATGCCGAGAAGGCGGGAGAAATACTTTATACTCTGACAAAGTTGCAGCGAATGAATATCCTTCAGCTGTGAATGTTCAGGCAGAAGAAAAGGCACCTTTCACACTACTGCAGCGTAGGAAACATAATACCAAAGGATTCCCTCAAACGAAACTTTCAGATCACGTACTGCTTTTTAAAGCGAAGAAACAAGAGCTCCTGATCTAATTCTCACGCAATTGGCAACAAGCCTACTTCCAGAGAAGTTGGGAATTATCGTGGAGCAAATTTGACTCACACGCTCTGAGGAACGTTTAATCATATGCCGACAGCGCAGACATGTCCAGCGCCTTAAGCAAGTCTTGGAGGAAACTCAATCTCTGACAGATTCGCTTATTATCCATGAAACTTCACAGAGACGAAAGACGATTATAATCTTGAACGTTCCTGCAGACCGTCAAGCAGAAAGTATCAAGCCAGCTCTTGAGGCTTAAGTACAACATCAGCAACAGGGAAGATATTTGCCCGCATAGCACTTCATAAACAGAATAATACTAACAACTGGCTTGTGAATATTGCACCTTGACCTTGGAGGACGTAATTTGGTAAGAAAGATTATTCTTCGAATTCAGATCCGGCCCTCTCAGACCATATTATAGAGTCAATCACTGTCACAACTGCCAAGAGTTAGACTACTTCAGAAACAACTGCACCAACGCTGAAGTTTGTAAACACTGTGGAAGCGGCCACTCGCCGGAGAAATGCACTGTTCAGGAACACTGCCACAACTGTTAAAAGGTCAACCTGACGGAAGGCACTGCCTACCTAACTGCACACAAAGCCAGCTCGGGCACCTGCTACTCATACAGGGCGGTGATCAGTTAAATGGTCATAACGAAAAAATAAACGTTCCCTGTCAGTGACCTAAGCTACTCTTCTACAAGTGTAACCTACAACGCTCAAGAGCGGCTACGGCCAACATGATGCAAAGTTTGCTTGATCAAGGAGCAGACTTCGTGCTCTTGCAAAAGCCCTACACTGCTTATGGTAACATCACCGGTGTCCCATCATCTAGCCGAGTTTACTGTTCTCAAAGTTCACTGGCAGCCATTATTTACAATGGGCCTCTCACTCCTCTTCTCCACAGTCGCATAGAACATATTGTGACAGTACTGCTGGAGACTCAGAATACTAAAATCATGCTAATGCTGCGTTTACTTTCCTTCCAGTCAAAATGTTGTTGCACTTATATGTGAGATGAACCAAAGACATCTCTTCACATACACCTTCAACATCGTGGTAGGGGATTTTATCCCAACTAGCCCTCTGTGGGGTGTGGATCGCGAGGACTAGCGTGCGATGGTGGTACAAGAGTATATGGCATCAATTAGGCTAACTCAAGTCTCGGTACCCACCTTCTGGACAACTCGTACCCGAGGTTGGCCAAATCTGACACTGGCTTATCCTCACACTAGCCGCTACATTCAAGATTGGACTGTTATGATATCACTACTCTCAGTGACCACAGACTCATTAGATCCAATTTAAACAACTCACTTTAAAAATTACTAGGGGTGCTAATGCATCGCGCCCGTAGGCGAAAATGTCGAGGTGGAATACTTCATCAAACGCATATACAAAATCGCTTAAGGTGGGCATTCAAAACTAATCAAAGAACTTAGACCTCAAGTTCATTATCTTGTAAGTATGCTTCAGAATTGCACTGTTCTCGAATCTTTGGATGCTGCATACAATAAAGTAATTGAAAACATTATCACAGCATGTGAAGCGCTTCTATAAGCACCCTTTGGTGGACAACAGACCTGACCAGAGAGCTCAGCAGAATCCGGGCATAGCGACGACGGGCGCAGGCAACGATGGAGCAAAACTGCGTGAAATAAGTATACAGCGATACAAGAAAATCCTGGCACTTTATAAGCGTAGTATATTAAATGTGAAACATGCTTCATGTCGCAAATATTGTACAAATACAACTAAACAGTATTGTACTGCCTTCAAAATTGCATATAATCAGGTTTTTCGCCCCCCGCTCTCACAATGAATCTCATGACCACAGCAAGTTCCGCTGCATTAGTAGTACAGCATGTACCAGAAACCATCTGTCAGAATGCGCTTGCCGAAGATTACTTCTAGAGACAGAGGGAAGCCAGGGCTTAATTTGAGGTGAAGCCCTGGAGCAACAGATTTACCACCGAATGTTCCCCGACTGGAGCAGTGCTAAAAAGAATCACTAATGCTCGGC
>KK121354.1:0-230403 GCA_000611955.2 Stegodyphus mimosarum | reverse complement strand
CTCCAGATCCAGATGGTTTGGACAACATCATTATCAAAGTCCTGCACAAAAATTCTCTGAGCTCATAAAGGTCCTGGTGGAAGCCTGCTGGAAATTGAAACACTTTCCAAAAGGCAGTAAAACAGCAGAAGTGGCCTTGTTTCTGAAAAATGTAAGATATCCGAAAGTCCCAACTTCCTATCATTCAGTCTGCCTTCTTGCTGCACTCGGTAAAGTCTTCGAGAGAGTGATTCTGACCAGACATAATTATTATTAAGACTATTACACAGGGCTGCCTTCAAGTATCCTGCCTTGGTCCTACTCCATGGAACCTTGTGGCCAACTCAGTGTTTGACTGCTTTGAAAACTTCGAACAGATCAGGCTCATTGCTTATGCAGATGATTTCCTGCTTGTCTTTTCACGCAGAACTATCACTAACAAAGCACAAGCCTATTTTAATATCTTTGGTGAATGGACCAAGAAACACAAACTAACAATTTCAGTTGATAAAACATAGGCATTGACGGTGGTGATTGGACGCAAAAGCGCCTTGAAGAAAAATGCCAGCCTCAGACGTAAAGGCTTACGAATAAAAATTATCCAGCAACTGGAATATCTCGGCCTAACTATAAATAATAGGTTGTCTTGGATGCCACGTATCAAAGACCTGAAAAAGAGGGTAAGCACTCTCACAAATGCAATGAAGCGCACAACTTCACTCAAATGGGGAGTGGCTGTAAAACTTCTTAAACTATGATATAAGATAGTAACGAAGTTGTTCGATAAAAGTTGTTCTGTATATCTTATCTGTATGGGCACGAATCTAATGGAACAAATGAAGCGCAGTCTCCTGTTTATGCAGCGACAGCAGCTATTAATGATATGTAGAACCACATCGACTGCAGCACTACAGGTTTTAGCTGGTATATCACCGATAGGCTTGGTAGTTCAAAGAGAGACGGCTGTTACACACGTCATTCGGACGCACACATCGACTAGGCTATAGGATAAAATTTGTATATATACAGACTACGAAAATCACAATACAATCGAGTGGTACCATCCGCCGAGCTTTGACCTGGAAAGTCTGTTCTCTCAAACTACTCTCCACGAAGAGTATGATTTAACCATGTACACGGACGGTTCAAAAACGGAACTGGGTACTGAAAGCAGCTATTGAGTAATGATAAAGAGTAATATAACTCATAGCTGGAAAAAAACTTCTAGGAGCATAAAATTCTGTGTTCCAGGCGGAACTGACAGCTCTGCAAGCAAGCATTCGCTTTACTCTCCAACAATCTAAATGTAACATCATCACATATAGTGACTGAGCATCATATCTCGCAGCAATAGCCGGAACTCGCAGTAGAAATCCTTTAGTTCAGAACATACAGAGAATGGTGCTGCACTTGGGTCCAAGATCGATTTATTTCTGGGCGCCTGCTCACACAGGATTTCAGGGCAATGAACGCGCTGATATGTTAGTAAAAGAGGCAGATAATAATGTGTCAAGTAGGAAACAGGAAATGACACTTCCTGATTCCTTCCCCAAAATAACGACGTGAAAACAACTAATACCTAAATGGCAAGTGCTGGATTTAGCAAACACAGGAAGAAGGCTGACACTTTACAAAAGTCAGCGTACAAATAAAGAGTACTCTTCGTATCTCACAAAGTCCCTCACTGGACATGGGCCCTCTCCATTCTACTTGCATCGCGTTAAACTCAGTGATTCTAATAACTGTGAGTGCGGTGGTGAAGGTGATGCAGATCACTTTGCATTGGAATGTAGAAATACTGCGGGCTTCCGTTTACGCAAGCCTTGTCATGAACACTATACAGCTAGCGTTTTAGAAAATAGACCAGCATTGAACAAATTTGAACATATCCCTGAGTTACTGCACAACAGCCCATATGACTGTTACGCAGTCGCGGCATAAGCTTCACGTTAGTCCATTGGCAAGATAGCTAACTGTTGCATTGCACTTCATAGCTCTTATCCTTTTTGCAGCCCAGGATGTTTTGTAGTTTTAGTATACGTAGTACTATTAAGCTCATTTTGTATAGCAATTTTAAATATATACTTGTAAGGTTAAATGATTGTACTATATGCCTTAAAATGTAAATGTACACTTTGAAGTGAAATGTAGACTTTAAATGATTTGAACATATGCTTTATGAATGAATGCTAACATTTTTATACTTACATCTAACTGCATTTTATCTAGTTGCATATCATTGTCTACAATAGTGCGCCTCCACCTTATGTAATACAATACTCTGATTAATTGTAAAAACAACAGCATAATGATGTTTTGATACTAAAAACATGTGCTGTCTTCAGGAGCGTTGTATGTTCATGTTATTTCACTATAGGTAACATTTCATTCTTAACTTCAATACACATGTTGTGTAACTCAGAAGTATATCGGAAATTGAATTGTGTATTTATATTACATACCACATACTCTGTCTCCATTTCATGCACTGCATTACTACACAGTCCAGTCACATTAATGTGACCATCTGTCAAAAGCCAGAATAACCACCTTTCGCAGAGCAGACTGCTGCGAGACGTGCAGGAAGAGAGTCACATAGGTCCCTGAAGGTATTCTCTGGGATGTTGAGCCATTCCGACTCTAATGCCGTGGCCAGCTGCGCTAGATTACGCGGTTGAGGATCCATGGCGCGAACAACTCGATCGAGATGGTCCCACAGATGCTCGATTGGGTTTAAGTCAGGTGAGTTTGCTGGCCAGGGGAGGACGGTAAACTCATCCTGGTGCTCTTCGAACCACGCACGTACACTGGCAGCTGTATGGCACCTCGCATTGTCCTGCTGGAAGATGCCATCATCCTGAGCAAAAACAATGCGCATGTAGGGGTGAACATGGTCCGCAAGGACAGATGCGTACTTGTATTGATCCATTGTGCCTTCCACAATGATCAGTGAACCTAGAGAATGCCAGGAAAACATTCCCCAGACCATAATGCTCCCGCCTCCAGCTTGGACCGTTCC
Organism: Stegodyphus mimosarum; assembly: GCA_000611955.2. Classification (NCBI taxonomy): domain Eukaryota; kingdom Metazoa; phylum Arthropoda; class Arachnida; order Araneae; family Eresidae; genus Stegodyphus; species Stegodyphus mimosarum. The sequence continues at coordinate 227,405 of KK121354.1, read as the reverse complement.
GGCAATGGTTGCAGGGTGGTTCCTTTCAGAGGTTTCACGCCTTATACGCCAACGTCCATCTGTCCGATGGAGCATAAAACGCGATTCATCCGAAAACGCAACCTGTCGCCACTCAGTGGACGTCCAGCTGCTGTACTGGCGTGCAAATTCTAGCCTTCGCCGTCGATGAACAGCAGTCAGCATAGGTGCACGAACCAGGCGTCTGCTTCGGAGGCCCAGACGCAGCAATGTTCGCTGAATAGTACTTTGGGAGACACTTTTGGTAGCCCCTTGGTTCATTTTGGTGGTCAGTTGCTCAACGGTAGCCCGTCTATCTGCCCGAACGCATCTCCGCAACCGTCGTTCGCCTCTGTCATCTATGGCCCGTGGTGCACCACATTTGCCACGTCGCTGATTTTGGACAGTCCCATTTTGCCATGCACGGTACACTTTTACCACGGCGGCACGCGAACAGTTCACAAACTCAGCCGTTTCGGAAATGCTTCCACCCTTGGCCCGAAAGCCAATGATCATGCCCTTTTGGAAGTCGGATAAATCGCTTCGTTTCTGCATTACGCCAACGATTGAAATGTTTTCCGAAGCCCTCACACACCCTTTATATACGCTCAACTGCACTGTGCTGCCACCTACCTTCTGTGATTGGTTATTTAACTCTGACATGGAAAGTACGTGGTGGTCACATTAATGTGACTGGACTGTGTATGTTTATTAGTAGAACAACCCCTTAATACTGTCACTTCGCTGAAAAATTGTGCCTTCTTCAAGAACCTTGTTTGTTCATGTTATTATTATTACTATTTTAGAAACACAATACAACTGTCTGTACTGTCTTCCCAGCCCTTCGTTTTTGGCCGGAAGTATATCAACTCTGATGAGTAGGTGAAAATCCCGTATGGAGAATAAATACCCTGGTGGGAAGCCTGCTCAACAGCGAGTAGTAGTAGTAATTTGACAGAAGTTGGTAGGCATAATAAGCGATTGTATCAGGTGTGGCGCAAGAAAAACCGAACTGCACATGGGTAATTTCACTTGCTTTAACTCCATTTTATCTTGACTCCTCCGATAATATGAGATTGTCACTGTTTGTACCTATGTCAATCAAATGTTAAACTAACGACATGGTGCCACTGCTTTGTACCCAAATTTGTATCTTGTTTTATAAAGTCCAAAGAGCAATATGAATGTGTTATCTTCCTGAATCTCCACAGAAACGAAAACTTAGTTCATGCGAATTTTATTATAATGGGAGGATATAATTTGATAGAGGTAATTTGAAATACAACATAATGCGAAACGAAACAGTTACAACTAACTACATTGTTCATCAAATCGTTCCTTTTTTAAAGACAAACATTTGTGGCATTAGTTTTTCTGAAGGTATGCAATGAAAATGAAAACTACAACTCAAAATTAAGAAACACAATGTCTGAAGTAAATTGAAAGACATATCTGAACATAATGCTTTTAAAATGATGTCATCGGATTGCCCTCTGCTCACATGGGCAGATTTTTATGATTATCTCATTATTACTGAAGCTAGAGGTTTCTAGTTAGAAATTAAATGTCGATATTTCTTACCGTGCGAAACTCTACGGAAATAAACGGAAAACTACCACTCATAGCTTAATGATAAAAATAAATCTTTTATTTGAACTCCATTTCTTCTATGTTATGAAACAAAAGCGCAAAACTACTGTTGTTCTGTCTTCCACAAATTAACTGCTCATTCACCAGAAACCAAAAATTAAACGTTGACAAGATATTCTTTCAAATATACTTCTGCTTCAAACTTGTCAGCGTAGGACATAATTGCCCGATTAAGCCCGAATTAGGATTCGGGAAGCACACAAAACGAAATAAGGAATGGGAACTCCTAACTCTATATATCCAGACTTATGCAAGTACGAAAACTGAAACACCTTGCTATATAAATCTTACATTTCTTGCAAATGCTGAGTTGAAGAAGTAGACCTGATAAGACAAACTTAAACTGATTAAGGGAATGAAAAAATACAAATTTAATTGAATAAAGACTTATAAGTTTAAAACAATAGTTAAGGTTTTATTGATTTGTTGCTTATGGGAACAGATAATTTGCTAGTGGGCTCTCTAAAAGAAATTTCCTCACATCATGTTATAGATGAGAGAGAAAAGTCGTGAAAACGGCTCTTGCAGCCAGGTTATTCTTCAAAATTGGGTCATGTATAGAGTTGCCAGTGTTCAGCTGTCGTATCCACTCGGCCACTGGTAGGTTCTTACTATTATTGACAGGTAAAAGGTTTCAAGATACTAAAAATAACTGTGATAATAATAGCTTCCTACATATTTAAGAAGATACTTACATCCATAGCCAGTTTTATCAATCAAAATCAATAAATATTCTCAATTAAAAATTCTCTAAACGTCATAAACTTATAAAATAAACTAAAAGAGTAAACGATACTTAAGCATTATCCTGTCGACCTTGAAACTATTCCCGAGCACCAGTTATGGACAAGTGTGACGTAACAACACACTCATAACATTTGAGGTTTTGTTCGATGTAACCTCGACTGATTCACGATAATCCACGTTTCGGTTTTAGGAACAAAGATATAAATTAACTGTCATTGTTGTGTTTTTTGCATTAAAATTGATTAAAATTTAGGACTTACATTCAAAGTTATGATATCCTATCAACAAACAAATCTCCTTCAGAATTTCCAGGAACAGTTGGTGCAACTTTGGCAGGATCTCCGCCAACTTTCACGGTCGGCAAAATAATAGGTAAGTATCAAAAAACTTTCTGCGTTTATATCTTGAAAACTAAAAATTTAGTTCTGCATGTTTCTTGTTCAATCTGCTGCAAAATTTAAGGCCTCAAAGTCGAAATTTGGAAAGACGCTCTAGGGCTTGGTGCCTTGTTGAGCTATTATTTTGAGGATTTAAACTTACCAGCAAGAAGTCTCACAAAATGTAAAACACTTAGTTACTACCTGCTTTCCTAACTTAGCCCGGTATTTCCAATTTTTTAAAGAGTAATGTGATTTAGAAAAGACAAAACAAAGCGATTGAAACTTCTGTTTAGTTGAACTTCAAAGCCCACCGATTTCAATGAAGTGTGAAAGATAACCTTCTTGGGAGAATTTTAAATAAATATTGATTTAATTCTCATTTATAAAATCTTGTCAGAGGAATGATATGAAAATAATTAGATTCTTCCATCTTATAGAGAAATGAAAATTAGGAACTGTGAAAGTAATTTGTGTTAGCTGACCATTATGTTGACTTGTGACATTATTAATGAATGTGACATTAATTGAATTTCATTCTGAATTAATTAATGTACTTTTCTTTGAGGGTGAAAGTTTTCAGAGATTCCACTAAATTTGTGGCTATGCATTTCAGCCGAAGCTTAAAGGAAAAAAATTATTAGATTACTAGATGCTACTTCAAGTTGATTGTAAAAATATTATAGGTTATAATTCAAATTTTTTTTCAAAAATTTATAAAAATTATTTCAAAATACAAATTTAAAAAACAAATCATAAAAAATGGGTGAATTTTTTTGAAGTGAACCTAAATTTCGAACTGTGAAAGAAAGAATCAAGTAAGTGCAATAAAAAAAGAGGTATTAATAAATACATACCAAATTGAATTAACATTGAGGAGCTAAAATTTTGAGAGCTAATTTTTTAAAAAAACCACTCGTGCGATTTTTACAAAACTTGGCAGTTTGGCATAATTTGAGTCGTGGAATGGAAATATGTGAAAAAATTGGCATGCCACTTCAGAAAACGTCCAATTTTGTGTCAAAATACATATATTAGAACAATGCTATATATAAATCTAATACATATTCTATGTCACGCTTTCGAGACATGGAACACGCAATTTGAATTTCGTCAATCGACTCAGTAGAACGGGAGACATAGAATTGTCCCATTTGTTTTTCGTATTGTACCTTCGTGGAGGACTTTGTAAGGATAATTGGCTCTTATTGACGTTAGAAATCGGGAAAACCTACTAAACCCAAACATGCAGCCAGCCCGGAACCCAAACCAGGTCAAACTACCAATATTCAGAGACTTTACTGCAGTTTCGCTGTAAAGGAACAGGTCTTTCTTTATTTGGGTAGATAACCAACAGTCACAAGTTACGCACACAGCATATAAGACACTTATATCGCCTGTCAGAGTGTTTTTAAGTTGCATTGCCATTGTTTATCGTATATCGTAACAAGTCCCATATCGCAGCTATTAGTCCACAGTTTTTCGTAAGCCAAGATCCTACAGCTTTTAAAATTTTCTACCTCATTTTGTTGCAATCCCAAATTATAATATTGTTCTTTAAATTCGAGAAAATAAAGAGAAATGGGGGATATTAACATATATTCTGTAGACAAACTAAATTGTCGTATTAAGAAATATTCAGGGTCACACAAAACCAAGGTGAAGATTTTACTAGTGGCTTGTGACGTCACGCTTATGCATTGCTAGAGTTGTTAAGTGACATTTCCTATTTGTCGAAAATAGTCAACAGGAATGTACATAAGTGGCATAAAGTAATTTAATTTTTATCGTCTCATTGTTATTTTGAATTAATTGATCTATCACTTTGAATCAATTGAAATGATTTGATGAAATTCATGTTAGAATTGCAATACGATAAATAATTATTCAATTGCGTTTTAACTTTAACAGCATCTTGCATAAATCAAGTATCTTCCAGTTCAAAACTCTAGACTCTAAGTTTGAATGATTTAACTGTTAGGAAGAAATAAAATTATCTTCAAAAGAGTATGACTCACCGGATCCAGATAGCCCAGTAAACAAATATCTGGGTCTCTCGTAATCAGAATACGGCTGAGCGATGTGATGACCATAGCAGAAATAAGCGTATTGGGAAATGTTACCGGTTAACTATCATGACCTCTTAGGACCGCTAAAGGAAATTCATCCGAATATCTAATGAAAAAAAATCTGACACTAACTTCTGTGTTCAATGATTGGAACAATTGATGTGTTAGATCGACTTCTTTTGTTTGCTTCTCAAAATAGTGACAGGATTAATTTTTCAGCTTGATTGTACTTTTGATTATGGCCTCCGTGGTAATTTATAAAAAAATACAGTGGAGATTTTACTTAACGAAGTGTGTCTTAGAAGTAAAAGAGAAATCTGGGAGCTGAAGTTATCGTATCAAAATATCAATAATTTTATAACGCTCCGTTACATAATACACTCAAATGTCTTATAAGTTTTACGAAGCATGAATGCTGATAAAAAATATCACAAAATATAAGAATAGTTGCAAGGTTTATCAATTACAGCAAAATCTCTCATCGGCACATTCTGTTATGAAGTCTTTTTAAACAATTCTTCCCATTAGTGTGAAATGCTGCATCTAGTGTCGTCTTAATAGTTAAAAATTTATTTTGAGATTAAATAGCTTGCAATATAATTGCACATAAAAATTTTAGGTTCGTTAAAGTGATAATAGAAAGTGCAATTCAGTGTTTTTCATTTGACGTTATTTTGATAGTGAAATATCTATAATATATTTCATCTTTCTGCATGCTTTATTTTCATAGTTTTTAGTTTATTTCGTGTCATATCAAGTATTAGTTCATACCTTTTAAACCTGAGTATTACTTTTCCCAAAGCAGCGCAAACGGAAAAGGATAGAAAGTAAAGAATTCTTATTAATGTAAAACGCAAAGAGTTACTTTATTACAAATTTTAGACTTCGGAGATAATACCAAACTCACGCAATCCAACTGTTCACCAATTTAATGATTTATTATACAAATGAGCTGTAATTTAAGAAACTGTACTTTTTCTTTACAGAAACGTTATATTCTTGCTATAAAAATCATAAAAAGGCTCATCGAATTAAACAATTAGATAAATAAGGATTTGAATCTTCCATCTGAAAGAGGAGGGGTTCATCAACTAAGTGCCGTGTGAAAATCAGGTCTTTAGTTTCCCAGAGTTGTATCTGATGTTTCTCTGGGCATACTAAATTTAATTACTTTGGAATCCAAGGACTCACAATATAATAAATGGTAACAATAGACTTTGTTTGAAATCTGTTGTTCAATAGGATCTACCGTCTCTTTTCAAACAAGTCTTATTGGCAGACAATTAAATTAAAAGATCTTTAACGGATTTCATTTAACTGATAAATATAGAATGCAATATATGAAGTAAATATGAAAATAACATGAGCAAAATTTAATAAGAATTTAGAATTTGAATAAAAATATGAAAACTGGCTGTTGAAGGTAAAGAATGTCCAGTTTCGTTATTAAAAATTTAATGTAAGTTATTTTTATTTGCTTGCAATCAAAAGCGTAAGAAATAAATCACTGAAGATATCATACTTATTTTTGTATTTAAACTTATAACTGGTCTATTTATTTTTTTTAATTCCATTTTTTTATTACTTTTTAATATAATTACAGTATAGTTGGGTATTAAAATAGTTTACAACAAATTATTACTTCAATGAACTTTATTAAAGCATTTCTATGTATGCCTTATCATGCAAAAATTTATATTTTTAACGAAATAAATCTAAGCTTTGTAGCAAATAATAATCTGCAATTGTGAATTTTGTTGAAAGTTAAATACTGAGACATGAAGATACAGTGTAGGTAAAATTCCAATATACCCCATTGACTTTTTATTTTTTATTTATCCGAGCTTAAAGTGTATGATGATATTTATTGACAATGTTCCAAAGTTCTACTTCAGATAGATATATGTATGTCCATACGATTACCAGCACATCCGTTTGATAAACATGAAACAAAATAGAAATCTCCACGCTTTTGTTTATAGCCAAAACATTGCAGAAATATCATATTTTATTAGAAGCGCTTATCTCACTCGCAAAAGAGGTAACGTCCTATGCTATTGGATCTTTTATTACGCAACTTTTTCTTTAACGTTTGCATTAAAAATGTTTACGTGGGATCCTTTCCCATAAACCTACGCGATCCTAAAATTGCACCGCTATAGCAAAAATTTACATATCGCTTTGAAATCTTTCATGCAACTAACAGGAATCGCGAAGACCATTTGTGAAAAAATACACTGGTTATCATAAATTAACGAAAAATCACGAAAATAGCGATAGCGCTCTCAAAAATAAGCCAAACCGTGTAAAATTTGAATATGTTGCCAAGTAAGAGTATCTGAGTAAAACTGCAATATGCAAATTAGTGGCGCTGAATTCGGAGTACGTCATCTACGAGGAGCATAAAAGTCCATGTTTGAGAGCAAGCGCACATGTTTCACTGTGATAGTGACATCAGAAATCTGAGATAGCTAATTCGTAACAATGAGCTCCAGGCATCATTTGCCTGTAGAACTACGATGAAGAGCCATTGGGAGACTAGAGGTAGGACAAACAGAAATGGCCAGATGGCTAAATGTGAGTCCTTCTGTGGTTCATAGACTTTGGAGGCAGTTTTAAACCACAGATTCAGCATCTAGGAGGTTCAGCCAAGGACGGCCAACTGCTACGACGAGCGCCGATGACTGATATTTGATATTATGTGCACGCAGGAATAGAACCGCTACTCCGACTCTTCTTAGATCCTCCCTTGCTGCAACCACCGGAAGGTTGATGCCAAAGTCAACTGTGCGCAGAAGGCTTCACGAAGGTAGTCTGTATGCGAGGCGACCAGCCATTTGCGTGCCGCTCATGTCACGCCATAGGAGGAACCGTTTGCAGTGGCCATGACAACATGTCCACTGGACGCCTGATCAATGGAGGGCTGTTCTCTTTACTGATGAGTCCAGGTTTACTCTAGAAAGCGATAGTAGGCGTTATTTGATATGGAGAAACCTGGAACCCGTTATCATCCGTCAAACATCCATGAAAGAGATGCATACGGAAGAGGCAGTGTCTGTGTTTCGGGTGGCACCTCTTTGGGAGGACGCACAGACCTCCATGTCTTTCCAAAGAGAACCGTGAATGCTATGGTTTATACAGATGACATCTTTGATGCTTATATGCGCCCATATGACGGGGCAATAGGTGATGCTTTTCTATTACAGGACGACAACGCAAGATTACACAGGTCTCGCATCGTAGATGATTATCTTCAACAGGAAACAATGGTGCGCATGGAGTGACCAGCTCTATCTCCGGACTTAAATCCTATCGAGCACGTCTGAGATGCTTTAAGAAGACGTCTATCTGCTCTCAATCTGCCCCCTCAGACCCTTGCCGCGCTTGCAACTGCTTTGCAAGAGCAATGGCTCTCGCTTCCTATGGAACTGATAGACCGCATAATTGAAAGCATCACACATTGCTGTATGTGCTGTATTGCTTCTGGAGGCGATCATATTCCATATTGAACGTACTTTTCCTATAGCAAACTCACACCTTCGATTCGTTTATTTTATACATGTGCTAATTACTATACTACCACAATTGTTTAGTAATTTCTTTTTATGTTATTTGATGCCTTACTATGTGTTGTATATTGTGGGTAAAGTTCATAAAATTCTGCATGTATCTTTTTCAGTAATCGTCATTTTTGTGATTTTCCCTTAATTTATGATAACCAGTGTACTTTCCATAAACGACTACGCACCCTCACCCGCAACCCCAACATCAAAATTGAAAATAATAAAATAAAATGCGTAAAAGCCATCAAATACCTCGGACTAACAATACATCAAGAGCTTACCTGGATTCAGAACCTTCAAGATAAAAAGATCACAACCTACAAAATAGCGAAAGCTCTCAAATGTATGAGAGGCTACGCGTGGGGACTAAACAAGCACATTATCAAAATCCTACTAAAACCAGTTGTTAATAAAATCGTTACTTATGGTGACTCAATATGGGAAATTCCGATGACATCTAGAAAAATAAGTCTTCAATTCAATACAACGACACTTCTTAATCGACCTTAAAAGAGCCTTTAATACTACGTCTACATATTCACTGCAAATTTTCAGTGGGAGGCAGGAGTCCTCCCACTGCCCATTCAAGCAGAAGTTGACGCAACAACCGCAACCGTTCTCCAGCTACAGAGACCAGCCACGTTCCAAGATGCATTTTTCTTCCCCACAGATTACGAAATAGAAGCTAAGAAATTTCTTACACATCCTGTATGTGGACTCACTAACCTAATTTGCAACCTAAAAGATCCACCCCCATCAACAGAGTATCATGCCTACACAGATGGCTCCAAAATCAATAACAAAGTTGGATGCGCAGCGACCATCAGAACAGCAACAAGATTGTACAGTGAATGGCAAGGTCATTTGAGAGAACGCAATAGTGCACATCAAGCTGAACTTACTGCCATTCTCAATAGCATCAACATCCTCCTCAGAGCCCCAACAGACAGTCAGGGATCCATCTTTTTAATCATAAGCCAGTGTCCTAATTCGCCCATCGCTCATACTATTCGAAACGGCATCAGAAACAACAACAGGAAGTTCGTTCTTTTATGAACCAAGGGTCATAACGACTACGAGGGAAACGACAGAGTGACACCCTTGAGAAGGATGCAGCAACAAAGCAAGAAAGTGACAGGATTCAAATTCCATGGCTACTATCAGACCTCAAATACAAGATTAAACAGCTGGCACTAGAAAAATGGGCAGGACCAATGGCTAGACGGTCCCCAAGGACGAAGAACCTATACTTTCCTTCAAAAAGTAGACGAAGCACGCACCATCACTTCATACTTCTTGACTCAATACATCACAGGACACGGCCCCTTCCCCACATACTTCCACAAGAGAAATCTGTCAACAACGGAGATGTGTGTATGTGGCGAAATGGGTGAGGCAGAGAATTAATTGTTTTATTACCCGCTAAATTAAAACTATCATATCAAGCATCCTACCAACATCGAAACTGAGTTTAAAAGATTCCTCATTAAGCATCATAACATCCACAGCAATATTAAGGAAACTATCGACAAGCTTCACCAGTACGGACTTGACTTATGCCAGCTATAAAAGTGAAAATACTACCTTCAAAACCACAGAGACAACACAGCTAGTAAAAAGAAGGAAGCCATTCATCCAAGGAAGTGCCTTCAGTTACTACAATAAACACCTAAAATACGAATAAACCGACGGTAAACCCATAAATCAAACCACAAAACAAAAGTGTGCATGTTTTAACGAACTAGAGTTGAACTTGACCTTTGAACCACTAGTGCGCACAATTCAACGGACTGAACTTTAAACCCAAGACTATATATACATAAACATGCACAATACTAAAGCATCAACCTCATAAATATGTAATCCTCTCAATACACACTCTTTTTGCGGTTTGTATTTTGGCATTTTTGTATTCTCGTATTGTATTTCATACTCTTAGTATTTCAAATTATGATTTTTAATTAATTTAATTACTATGCTTATTTATATAATCAATTCCCTGTACCCTGTCAAATTATCGTTCTGTAGACAAGTACCATGAGCCCACGAATTTCATGTAACCTTATGTAATTATTTGTCCTATTCTGCGAAATGCAACCTTTTAAAAGTACGCAATAAAGGGCCCACCAGCGGCCGAGCGGTAAAGACGCTGAACACTGGTAGTTCGATCCCCCCCCCAAGTTTCGAATTCCGCGAACAGGCTGGCTGCATGGGCGTTTTCGTGGTTTTCCACATGTGTAACGTGTATACAAGCCAGTTTCCCTTAGAAAGTCCTCCACGAAGGCATCCCTTCCTTTAGGCAGATAGCTCTCGTGTGCTTTGCCATAATTGAATAACCAAGTACGCAATAAAGGCCCAAAGATTGGCACTTGTATGCTCATTACAGGGCGTGCAGTTCTCTAGTTAGTTAATATATGCGGGTTATTCTATTTTTGTCAATGACAATGTCGTGGTGCCCCATATACTTGTAACTGTAACTGTGAAAAATTACTGATAGTTTGCCTGCTGTTTATGTGTCACTTGCCATGCTGTACAGTAGTACTTTTTTCGGTATTCGTCATTAATCCGTTCCAGCTCTTTGGGCGTATACCAAACTGGACATATAGCAAAAGAGCTTCTCCAATAAGTAATAAAGTGAAAATAATTAATCCGTTCTTATAAAAGTTCTATTACTACATTCCTGTGCAAAATTTAAAAGAATTTGAAAATTACGTCTATTTTTTCGAAAAGTATTGAACCAAGCGTGCTAATTATACCGCTGAAGAATTATGCAAACATTCAGAGTCGAATACGTAAGCCTATACGTGCGTAGCTGTGATTATAGAAAGGCTGTAAGTCTACGTTAAGGTTTTGGCAATTTGTAACTAATAACTCAGTTTTTTTATAGTATGTACCTGACGAACCAACATACAGACGTAATACTATTAACATACGTCAAGATATCTTGGACTTGTTCATCGCAAACATAAACATTCCATGTGTCTCTCAGTAATATTTGACATAACGTCAGATCACGTGCCAGTCAGATCAGATCACTTACCTCAGGGTCACTAAGCATAAATGTTTTTCTGCTATCCGAATCAAAAGCAATTTTTTAACATTTTCTAATACAAGGATTTCTAACATTTTTCTTTAATTGACTCTGTTTAAAGAAATTGTTTTCTTCATCAACTCCCATACATTTTTCTCTAGAATGTGTAATCTAATCTTAATACAAATAATTATCCATAAATAACTTAAAGACAGCAGTTACTTTAAAAATATGAACAAAAGTTTTGAAAGTTTTCCTTCGCAACGTTAGCCTGCTTAATGACGTATTTTTTTACAGTCGTAGACACCACAGCACTCAATATACGATATGCAATAGCCAAGTCTTGGATATGTTACCAGCAAAGTAGAAAATCTGGCATTCTATAGCATACCGAAAATTGGCCGGCAATGTATGAAATGACTAAGCATTTCACACATTGCCTAGGCATTTTATAGAATGCCAAATGACAAAACGGCAAAGTATGAAATACATCTGCGATTCTTTTCAAATAACCGAAACTACTTACCAGAAGTTAATAAACGATGTAAAAAAGCTAAAATGATTACTAAGAAGGAACCACGCGGCTATTAGTTGCTGAATCGCTATGATGTGATGTTTGTGGAAAACAAAATTAAAGTCGTTTATCCTGTTAAAGAAGGTGTCAGTTATTTCACGTACTTCACGAAATTCATTTGATTGTTAGACACAGAGGACGTGACAGAATGTTGAAGAAACTTTAAACCTAATACAAAAATGTTACATGGAATGATATTGAGCTGTACTTCCACCTTTGTGATCCCTGCCAGGAAAAACAAAAAGGTATTAAAAAGGGAATTATCATGAAATCTATGATTTTTCTGAACTTAATTCTCGCTGTCGGGTAGATCGTATTGACTTTCAGCCAGATAGAGAGCATAAATGTTTTATGGTGAATCAAAATCATCCCACTAATGTTTCCATTTTACGTATTTAGTATAAAAGTTTTTTTAACGGCAGTCTTTCATTATTTTTTCAAAATAATATTTGTACTTTTGAGGAATGAACATATTTTAAATTATAGTCTTATGATGACTTTTTTTCTGTACTTTCCTTAAAGAGCATTTATCATTCTATAGAATGGCTAGGTATTCTATACATTGCCTAGGTAAATTATGTAATAATTTTCATGTTTCATACTTTGCCTAAAAACACCAGGCATTCTGTAGGATGCCAGCGTTTCATACATAGCCGGTAGTAGATACACATTTCATCTCTATGTTTTTCAACAGCCTCTTTTTCACCTCCGTTGTAATTCTAACAATTTTCTTCGTTTCTTTGTTCGTTTGGACATCTCATTAACTTTCCTAAAACTAATTCTTACTGACTTTACAACATAATTATGAGAAAAAAACCAAAATCACTTGAAAATTCAGAGCAGTAGTTCGGGTTGTTTATTGAATAGTAGCAGCAGGCGTACTGATGCTCAGTGGCAGTCGCAGCATCGTCTTAAAAATAGTAAATAAGTACAGTGAGCGCAGTCGTATTCGAAATAAACATCGTATACTAAACAAAGCTTTTCGCTTCCAAACAGGGCGCACACCAAGGTCGATGTTTTTCAAAAAAGACGCATAACAACTTACCTCTGTATTTTCAAACTGAAGAAAGATTTAAAGAAAAATAAAATAGTATAGAATTTGGCCAATCATTTTGAATAATGCTGTATTTTACTTCTAAAGAAGAATATAGACTTTATTATATAGATTCTACTTTAACATCATAAAATCATTTATTTTCGAAAGTTTTAATTACTTTTACTTATCTGTCTTTGCTATTAGTTTATTCATATAAGATAAAATATACAATGTAAACTGTTTTCTTGTTCTGCTACTAAATAAAATAAATCCGGGTTTAAATAATACTGTAAACTTTCTGAAATAATAAAAATAAGAAGGAATTTTAAAGTGCGCAAAACTTTATTCCAACTGGGAATGGAACCAAACATTTCCTGGTCAATCCTCAAATTCATTTCCACTGTTTTACTGAAGCCTTCAACGAAATATTTCTCAGACATTTAAAGTTCCGTAAATCCCTGAAGTTCTTATGTATACTCTGAAGAAATAGATAAAAATTAAAATGCTATGTAAAAGATAAATTGGCTATAAATCTTAGAAATGGGGAAAATGGGCTTATATAAATCATTAGTTAAATTTTGAATTTTTTCTACACGCATACATACAGAGCTTGTAAAATAAAAGTTTCAATTTGAATTTTATGTAACGATGATATTCATAATCTAATTTATTTACACTTTTAACTCTCGAGAAAATCGAATAATAAAACAAAATAGAAATATATGACTACTATTACTGAGTTATGCTCTTGAGCTAGTAAAAAGAACAATTTCTATCAACCTTTAGAAATTGAGTCTATCTGCCGTAGAATAAAAGAAGTGATTCGTAATTTAATTATAGAAATGGAGTTCTTGGTTTTTTATTTTTTCCCTGTGACTTAGATAATAATGTGGTATAAAATACATAATAATAAAACCTCTTTCTCCGATGCTATCATCTGATATGCTTAGAAGATATATCTGAACTTAAAAATGTATCCTCTATTCAAATGCAAACTTTCCATTTCACGAATAAAACACATTTAATGTTTGAAAATGTACACGAGCATTTTTATTCTTTATCTCCTTACATTAGCTAGGAAATCTATTTTAACTCACTAAATGTGTTTTTTCATGACTTCAGTTTTATTATTTGAGTATTTAAAAATTTTATGTCTTGCATAGATTTTATTTAACCAAATTTATGTAAAATTAAAAATTTCAAAAATTTAAATATCAAAGCAAAGGAAACAAAGAATCTGCTTTACTTATAACTGCATAAGAACATACTAGTAAATTACACTACACCCACTTGTTTTCCAAAGACATATTCCGAAGCAAATCAATACTAATGCATTTCTATTTTAAGTTATTAGAAAGTTATGAGTATAAACTATTTCAGCTTTCGGAGTATTCAGGTCCTAAAACGATAAATTCCTTTCTGTTATAATCCTGCACTAGCCATTTCAAACAGAATTAAACTAGTAATGCCCCTATATTAAAAAAAGTATAAAATGCACGCATTTTCCCATACTTCTTTCCGAGAAGGGGGGAATATGCATCTCAATACATCAAGAAACCCTGTAACTAGTAATTAGTAATTTTTATACAAAGTGTTTCCAAAAGAATTACCCGATTTTAAAATCTAACATCTGCGCAACAATGAATTTTTAACGAATGAACTTTGTACTTCGCGAGCGGCTATATGACTGCAGTTTCTAAATGTAATATTGCCACATCTTTGACTGGACACTCAGAACCATAAGGCTGAGCTCATTACACTATGTGATATTTTTCTTCTAAGTATTTGTAAAAGAGTTTGTTTATTCTACCATTCGTCTTTGTTCCGCTGGGAGGAGCTCAAAATCAAATCAGGCTGCTATAAATTCTGCAAAAGAAAAAACATTTGGGGCCAATTCAGCAATCGCATTGTTGTCTTAGATGATTATTCAGTTGAATAACAAATTAGTTTTGCAGCGAAACATTATTAGATTTTTGACAAATGAAAGACTCATTCAATCTCAGACTTATACGAGACATAAAATTCAGTTTGGAGGTGAGAGTTCCTTTTCATGTAGAATGAAACACTATGTCAAGTCTTTCAGAAAAGGCCGGGGGAGAGTTTAAAATGATCCACACGCTTGTCGGCTAGCCAGCCTCATCTCATTCCCTTAATGCACTAATTCGGGTCGATCAGAAAATCATTTTCAAAGAAATCGCCAAGGAACTTATTATAAGCATCAATGGACTCTATGTCAACTTAAAGAATATTTAGCAGAAAACAAAATTCAAGTACAGTGAGAATCTTATTAATGCTGCGGAAGAGTGGATAAGCATGCAGTTAAATGGCTTTTATTCATCCGGAATTAAGAAATTTCTTGGGCGCTAGAACAAGCGTGAATTGCAGCGATAGAAACATGCATAGAAAACTAATTTAAAAGTCGTGTTACTGTATTCAATTAAAAAAATTAAGCTGATCAGTTCCTTTTTATATTTGAATCCCCGTTATAAATGAGGTAAGTTATATTTGAGAACTTATTTAACTGTTTGTTATCAGCTTTTAAACTGTTCAAACAGCTTTCGAACAATTTAGTCCTTAAATATGTGCTGTACACATTTGATTATGGATGTTTTAAATTGAGTCATTCGTTATCAAAAATTGCGTTTTACTTTTTAATAAATTATATATCACTTTATTTTGAAATATCCGTAATCATCGTACATAGCAAGGTAAATTATTCGTTTTTCTCTGTTTGTGAAGAGTTGTACTGTACACACTTGCACTGGGCACAGCTCTGCTGAGATTCTGAAACTTATGAGACAAAATCCCCAAATTTCCTCCCTTATTATATGTTTTTATAAGTTTTGCATTAATCTTTCATTTATTACTTGGTTTTTCGGTTTTAATTTTCACATTCCTTCAAGCTTTACCTAAGCCAAGTACCTCACTCCTAGGATTCTACGTATGGCTTCGTACAGTATATGCAGTGACGGAAAAAAAATTCCCTACAACGGGTAACGAGTAAGAGCAGGATCCGGACGACCGGATGGCTTACACAGACTATTCGGATTTTGTCCGAATTCCGCAACTGTCCAAAACTGATTAACATACTGATTCATAATAGATAACATACATAACATATAATCGTACAACTAGATTCTTCCATGTACACTGCGTAAAAAAACGAATGGACAGTTCTATATCTCACGTTCTACCGGGCCGATTGACGAAATTCAGCTTGCGTTTTTCATGTCTCGAAAGCACAGCTTAGGATATGTATTAGATTTATATATAGCTTTGTTCTAATATAGGTATTTTGACACAAAATCGGACCTTTCTCTGAAATGACATGCCAGATTTTTCCATATATTGATTCTAAGATTCAAATTATGCCAGACTGTCAAGTTTTGTAAACATCGCACGAACAGTGTATAAAAAATTAGCTCTCAAAATTTTAGTTCCTCAGTGTTAATTGAATTTGATATATATTTATTAATATATCTTTTTTTTTATTAAACTTACTTGATTCCTTCTTCCAGAATTCGAAATTTAGGCTTAATCCAAATATAATTCGCACATTTTTTATGATTTATTTTTAAAATTTGTATTTTTAAATATTTTTATGAATTTTTTCGAAACCCTATAAAATTTGTAACATAATCTTAAACTAGATGTATTCCTAGGCACACTTGCAAAAAATTAGAGTATTTGTTAAAAATTTTCTAGGATATAAATGAATTTGCAGACTGGTGCGTTTTGAAATTTGACGTATTTATTATAAGCGATAATAACGAAAATGTGGTTAAAATTATTTGAAAGAATGAACGATGGACCTTTTTTTCCGCTTGTGCATCAATGAGAAAGTAAGTAGCTTATTATAAATGACGAATTTTGCCAAGTGAATTATTCTTCGCGCAAACTGAAAAAAAAATGCTCCCAGATGATTTTTTTCACTTATCCATAAATGTCTCACCAAAAATTACAAAATTTAACGTCTAGGCATAATTTTAGTATTAGAATCGAAATATAGAAAAACGTGGTATGATATCTCCAAGGACAATCCGATTTTGTGTCAAAATACCTATATTAGAGCAATGCTATATATAAATCTAATATATATCCTACTTCGCGCTTTCGAGACATGAAAAACACAATTTGAATTTCGTCAATTGGCCCAGTAGAACGGGAGATATAAAAAACTATCCCCCCTTTTTTTTGCGCAGTGTACATAGCAATTACTGATACTAATCCCAAGTAGAATAACATATATGATACATAATCATACTACTGAATTGTTCCGTGCCATACGCACATTTACTAAATTACACAATTACTCATTACATACAGTTACTGAATTATACAAATCAAGCTTAGTATGTTGTGTGTGTGATCGGATCACTTTGCTTGCAACTTGGGCGTGTCGCGTGTTAGTTTATGCTGCGTTGTCTGATCCGGTAGATTTTCATGAAACTAGGAGTTGTGTTAGATAAACGAAATTCGGTAGGCGTGTTTATACATCTGAGAGATGACGTCCATTCAAATTTCGAGCTAGGCGCATAAGTATGCCGCTTGCAGCGCCACTATGAACATGCAAATCAGGTTTGCTTTAACTACGCTCTGTAAAAACCGTGAGCTTTATTTATCGTTGAGATTTGACGTAGCGAGTTGATGTTAATTAAGACTGCCTTTAAGCAGGCGATCCATTATCAGTATCTCAGTAGTGAGTTTTTGAATGATGTCTTGTAAAAGGGCTAGGAGAAGGTAGATTTTCTTTTTGCGATATTGAAGAAAGACTTGCAGGAATGTACCTATTGTGCATAATTGTTAGGAGTACTGTTCAAGGGAGTGTACTGCTGAAAAAGACCGGGTTCCAAGTTGCCAAGTGGCACTAATGAGAGAGAGAACCGCCGTGTTCGGCGTATGGCTGTGGCGCATCGTACTGCGTCTGCAGCAGAAATACAAGTTACAACTGGCACCACAGTGACACAACGAACTGCTAAAAATCTGTTACCTGAAGGACAGCTTCGAGCAAGACTGCCTGACAAGACAAGCGTCTGCCACTGCCATTTGTGACGTCAGTGGTCTCTGAATATACTTAAAGTTAGTCTATGTTCCCATATTTGCATATCTGATTTGCACGGTTCCCATACCGAATTTGTACATACGCCTTTAACCACATATTTTTCAGAAAAATCTTCTAATTCACGTACTGAAGTGACAACTGATTTTAGCAACGCATACAAAAGGATAATGAGTACATACTAAAAATTTATCCGAAAAGAAATAGTGTACTAGAAATATTACTTTTGCATTATCAGAGAAATAAAATCACATCGCAGACATTGACAGCTACTTTGCTATCGCACATTCACGCTGCAGCTGAAGAAGAAACAAATGTTATTCAAACCTTGGAATCTAGTCCTGCAAATGCCTGAAAATTATCGCCGTTTATTGTAGTCTTTGCATCTTCAATCATTTTTATTCGGCGTGTTAGTTTTACTTTGAAATAACTATCTTTGAGCGTCAGAAAAAAAAAATCTTCCCAGAAAATTCTATCGTGTATGGAATAGAAATATGCCACTTATGGTACATTAAAGAAATACAGATTAAAATAAATTTGTTATACGGTGAAATTTGAAGCAAGTAGTTTTCCCCTACTTTTCTCTCCAAAGCATGAGTGTGTTAGTGCTGTTCCTAAAGCAGCATACATGCGTTAAATCGTTTGGAGAAAAATGGATCTGTCTCGGAATCATTAAAATCGATAGAACAACTTAACTAAGATTTTGACTGTTATATGAAAGAGGAAACTGTTATTGTAAAATATAAATTAGGAAAAAAAGAAGAAAGCAAGAAAACAAAGAGACATTGATTAGTGTAAATTTTATATAAAACTTTATCGAATTTAAGGATGACTGACATTGGTTCCAGTTCTTAAGTGTAGCAAAACTGCTTGACAAAATGTTTATGCGATACATATATCCTTTCGAACTAGGGTTATATTTAAAAGGATATCAACTCTTGCGATACACATCCTGCTTTTGATCAGTTTTGAAGGATTTAAGATACTTACGCATAAGCTCAACCATATTGCCACAGTTTGACGTATTTTTGCAGATGAAAATAATAACTTATAATTCAGTAAAATTCTTTAATACGTGCAAACACACATATTTTATGTTTTAGTTAGGTATGAATTCCAAAAATCAATCAATAGCTTAATTACGAGAGGGGTGGGGTTTCTTTTGTTTTAATGGAAGTTTCGTGACCGTATCTTTAAGAATAAATCTAAGCCGATAGTTTCCTTTAGCCTTTTGGCGGCGAAATTCTGTACAGTTACAGCAATTTATTCCATTGCAGGCAATGCCTGGAGGTTAAAATTTTAAAACTGGCTAAGAAAAAACAAAATTTGTCTATTAGAAACCACTGAAATTTTAATGCAAGAAAAATAACGCATGTGAAATTTCGCGACTTTTACTAAAGTGTTTGTGTTGATAGAACCAAATTTAATAGCTTAACTATTTAATCAAATTTTGTAAAAGTTTCGTTTAAACTACGGTGAGATTTAATTGCTCTCACGTTAGAGTAAATTCATTTTTTTTAAATCCAGCTTTAATACAATTTCTGATACAATGGTCGGAAACAGTCAGCGAAAAGCATTCTTACAGAGCTTTTAAAAATAACATTTTATTGTACCAGTGTTACAGTGCTTTTTATGCATATTTCATTGAGATAAAATTTGTTACATTAATAATTTTTGAGGCTCTTTTGACATCATTAGCAAATTTTTATAGAAGAACTTCTCTTGCTTCGTGGACTGTCTTCTTCATGTATCAGAAATAACAAGTGTAGTATCTCAAATGAGGTTGCCGGTGTAGCGGGTGAGTTTAGCGGAAAAAAATGAAGTGTAGAAATCTGTTTTTCTTTGCTATCATTTTCATCAGAAGCATAAATGTACCTTTTTAATATTTCTACAAGAGCAAAAGCAGTTAAATATTCTTTTTTCTTACTTTGGGAGAAACAAAATACGCTGGTGATGCTTCTGGATTTTCTTTTCCCAGACAAAGTTTCGTTTTTAAACACTGTATTGTAATTTAATGTGAACACATAAAAAATCTGTAATATTCTCAAAATTAAAAATAAAAATGATTGACTGGATGATTTTTTACCTAGAAACAGCTTGTGCTTTCTTACGCTTAAAATTATAGTTGTAAAGCTTCCGTTTAACTGACCAATTGGCTAAAACTTTTCCTGTTTCGTTTCATTGCAATATTTCAGCTCAACCTTCGTCATAAAATGCGCAAGCTGGAAAAGAAAAGTTCGGCATATGGTTACATTTAAAAGGATATGCACTTTTGTAATGCAATCTGCAAAAAGCTGAATATTTCAAATTTCACTTCATACAGATGCGACAGACGGCGCCACAGGGGCGGCGGAGTAATCATCTACGTGAAGAAATCTTACGAGGCCTGCCTTCTAAACTCAGATAACTCCAAACCATATGAAATGGTAAAAGTACAAGTAAAGCTTCCTAAACTGGGGAAAATAAACTTTTGTGCAGTTTATAATCCACCGGACAACCTCCTGACGGAAAATAACCTTAACGAACTGTTAGCCAGCCAAGAGCCCTGCATAGTTGGAGGTGACTGGAATTCCAAACACACAGACTGGGGCTGTCGCAGCACCAACAAAAATGGAAAATCTATTCACAGTTATATCAATAACCATCCTATCTATCTTTATGTGCCGGATGAAGCTACTTACTGCCCCTCTATTCCAAGAAGGAGACATGACATTTTGGACTTTTTTCTAGCTACCGAAAATATCCCCATGTCTCTCGAGACAGTTATGGACTTATCGTCCGATCATATTCCGGTGATTGCTCGTTTAGGTGGAGTACAACAGATTAAAGATAAACAACAAACATCAACGGACTGGAATCTCTTCTATAACACTGCCCTAACCTCACCTTTTAATTTAGGACCGCTACGATCAGAGACTGACATCGACAAAGCAATCCAAAATTTTACTACTAAAATACAGGACTTTTTACAAAAGGCTACCTCTACTGTCAGCACAAATCGTGCGGACGGCACCCTGCCTGCTAACATCAGAGCAGTTATCACCGAAAGAAACAGACTCAGAAAACAATACGGCAGAGACTGGAATCCAACCACAAAAACGCTAATCAACAGACTCACCCGTCAAATTAAAAGCCTGATTGCTGAACATAGAAAAGAACTATGGAATTATAAAATTGATAATTTAAATCTGGAGGATGGCTCTTTTTGGAAATTCACTCGAAATCTAAAAAAGGACTTTTATCATTCCCGTCCAATCAAAACTCAGAATGGCTTCGCCTATTCTAATCAAGAGAAAGCTGACACCTTCGCGAAACATCTCAGCGATCAATTCATGCAAAACGAAATCTCAAGTGGAAATGAATCTTTAATCGACAATGAAGTGCAACAATGGCTTAACACTCCCTCCCCACGTAACATTATCAAACTCACTACTCCTCACGAAATCAAGGAGATCATCAAGCATGCAAATGCGAAAAAGGCCCCAGGAGCTGATAGGATTAACAACAAACTGCTTAAGAATCTCCCGTATTGCCTGATCACCAAACTCACCAGTATTTACAACGCATGCCTATCACGCTCATATTTTCCTACTGCCTGGAAACACGCCAGCATTTTCCTTATCCAAAAACCTGGCAAACCCCCAGATGAGCCTTCAAGCTACCGACCGATCAGTCTCTTATCTACTTTAGGGAAGATTCTCGAGAGACTCATACTTAACAGACTTCAACAACACATTGACACCATCGCAGACGAACAGCACGGCTTCCGTAAAGGTCTATCAACAACTCATCAGCTAATTAGGATTACGGAATACATCGGAGCGGCGATTCATAACAAAAACAGTGTGGCTATCCTTATGCTAGACGTGGCGAAAGCTTTCGACCGCGTCTGGCATAAGGGATTAATCTACAAGCTCGTGCACATGAATATCCCCCGTGAAATTATCCTCATGCTTATATCATACCTCAAAAATAGGACTTTTTCGGTAAAACAAGGTGACTACACTTCAGTACCTCATTCCATTCAAGCAGGCGTAGCACAAGGCAGTATTCTCTCGCCTTTACTTTATACAATCTACGCTAACGATTTTCCTAATTTTAAAGATAAAATGAACACCATCTTAGCCTGTTACGCGGATGATACAGCGATCATCGCCAAATCAAGACGCCCCAACCATGCACTAGAAAAGCTACAACAAGCAATTCCCGAAATAGAGGAGTGGTGCAAAAGATGGAAAGTAAAAATAAATCCTGAAAAATCTCAAGTCCTAGTGATCCGGAAATACAAAACCAGAGATCGACTCACCTGTAACATCACTATGTTTGGGAAACCAGTTCCCATCGTAACGACGGCAAAATATCTCGGCGTAATTTTCAACCGAAGTTTTACTTGGACAAACCATATAAGCTACGTGTGTGGAAAAGCCTACGGTATAATTAAACGACTTTATCCGCTACTCGCCAAAGACTCTGGCCTCAGCCTCAACCGCAAGAGACGGTTATACACAGCCATCGTTAGGCCGATTATCACGTATGCTGCACCGACCTGGGCAAGTGCAACTAACGGTGATATCCGCAAGCTACAAATCCTGCAAAATAAGTTTCTAAGGACTATTACAAACGCCCCTTACTACATTAGGAATGAAAATCTACACTGGGACCTCAAGATTGAGTACATGAAAGACTTTTTACATAAACTCAATGCGAACTTTTTCCAGAAAGCTGCGACGAATACGATCGCAAATTTTGCCCATATCCTGGACTATGAAATTATCTTAGAAGATTTGTTTATTCGTCCCTATGCTTCATATTTAATCAGGCAAGCATAATAATCGTCTTAATTTTACAAAAACAAGTCCTGTGCGCGATGTTCATATCTTCTCTTCGAAAATATCAACGCTTATGAATTCGATCAATCACCAGCAAGCAATAGTTAGCTGCAAACAATCACAGATTTTCTCCCGACTTTCGCATGAGAATTAATCGCATGTTGTCATTTCGTACTCATCAAATCTTCCTCTCAGAGGAAACACTTCAGGCTTTCCACTGCATTAGGACTTTACACTTTGAATGTCTGGGAAGTATTGCCTTGGCAATAGATACCCAGAACAACACAGCAGTATCGCAGTATCGCAGTAATGCAATCTGCTGCTGACCAATTCTGAAGGATTTAAAATACTTACCTATAAACTCAACCACCTTGGCTCACATTGACGAATTTTTGCAGAGAAAACAAGACTTATAATTGAACAAAATTCTTTAACACATGCATACATACATATTTTATGTTTTAGTTAGATATTTATTCCAAAAATCAATCGGTAGCCTGATTACGAGAGAGGTATTGTTTCCTTTGTTTCAATGGAAATATCGTATATCTGTCTTTAGGAATAAATTCAACCTAATGATATCCGGTACTTACGTAAAAACCGGTCGACCATTTTTGCCTATTAAAGAAAAGACGTCAAACTACGTGATTTTTCTCCAAAAATGGAAACCTCTTCTTCAAACACGCTGAATTTGGTGTAACCTTGATTACAGGTGTTTGTTATTACTCTTGAGTAAAGACTTCTTTTTTTTTTTTCCTCTATCACCCATTTTCGAAAAACAAAATGATTTGTATTTGGGACCTGTCTACTACAGAAGAGCAGGCTGTTGAATATTTCCAAAGCTATGGAATCTTACCGGCCTCAAAAAAATGTGTTAATCGTCACGATATGGCGCTTTATTTAGAAACTGAGAAGCAATGACGTGGCAACGTTAAGGCTTGGGCAAAGAATATGTACTTTGGCTTGAGCGAAGCGAGTGTCAATTCGAAAGGGAACGTGATTCGAGGGTTCTACTGTTTCATTTTTGACTGCACTCCGATTCATTTACAGTTGGCCCACAGAACTGACGACTGTTGAATGGGAAAAGAGGAATTAGAGTTAAGTGACAAGACTCTAATAAATTGGAATAATTACCTGAGAGAAGTTTGCACACACAGTGGTTTGGCGCGATTGGCGCCGTCTCTTGCGGTCGACGAGATTTTCCGTAAGTACCTAATATCCTTTAACGATTTAAACGTAAAGTGCTGCATTCGTATAGATATTTTGCCGTAGTTTCTTCCATTGCAGAAAAATGGCTCAACGCTCAAATTTTAAAACTGATTAAGAAAAAACAACCGTTGGAATTTCAGAGTAACAAAAATAACGTATGTGAAATTCTGGGACTTTTACTAAAGTGTTTGCGGTGATAGAATCAGATTTAATAGCTTAACTAATTCCTTCTATTTTGCAAGAGTTTCGTTTAAACTATTGCTATAAAGATTGCAGTTTCATGTTTGTCTAGAATGGAACCAAAGTCGGAACTGCTAATGCTTAGAGATTTTACCATTCGGCCGCTCATGAGCCTGAAGCAGGAATTGACTCACGTTACTTGAATTTACAAGTAGTTGGCATTTGTATAAAGCGCAGAGTCAAATAATTTACTTCAAATTGAATTTTACTGTGATATTGATTTTCTAATTAGTTTATTTTACACTATAGACTAAATGTAGGCGTTAGAGTGCTAAGTGAAAATATGTTAAGTTTGGATTTTGAAAGATGAACTATGCATGCTGATAAACGTGTCACTTTAATGGTATGAATATACTTACTTAGATATGTAATGGTATGACTATACTGACGAAAGTTTACTTGAAAACAAACAGTGTCAATTTTCGGTGTCTTGGTCCAATGTTCTAACAAGTTCCCGACTAGAATACTGAGAAAGAATAGTCTTTAAAGTCTAATTATGATAAATGAGTCATATTAATATATTTACTGTAGAATATTTTTAACCATCTCATAAATGTGAGGTTGTTTCATTGGCAACTCTTTAAGCTTTACCAGTAAAACCTTTAGTAATTCTAATGTTTTATAAAGCACTTTCAGAAGCATATACCGAGCATTCGAGCCATTGTCGTACACAAAAAATGGAATGAGAATTGAGTTTTTATAATAAAAGGTTATTTATTTCATATTTGGCACAGTTTCAGATTTACTTATTTTTTCTTGATTGCAATGAGATACATGCTTGAAAATAAATATTGCAAAAAATTATTCTTTATTTTTATTGAAAGTATTAAATATTTGTTATCTCTCCGTAAAAGAAAAGGCTATATAAATTTTGGAAGAAATGAACTCTATACATAATTGTTTGTTATAAACATGTTTCTGGCGGAATAACGTTTATTTCACTATTCATTAATGAATAAATTTCAGCTTAGATAATATCATTAACTTCAGCTCTGTCTACTTATTGAAAACGTGGCGATATTCTAAGAGCTCTAGCAAGTATTACTTTTGTTAAACTTAATTGACTTTCTAAAAGTTTCTTTTCTAGAATGAATTTAAAAAGTAAAGCGGAAATCGATTTACACTATTTCTGGATGAACTGATATTTAATACTTCGTCACTGGAGGGATGTGTTTCAATTTTGAAAAGAAATCCATTCACAGGTTCTTCCGTTGCAAATGAGAGCCATAGAAATGGAAGGAATTTACGAATAGATTTTTTAAGCCTCCACATCGTTAAAAGTCACTTAAATCGAGCAATGTTTGAATAATATTAATGGCAAATCTCTCTAATCTTAAATCGTACTTCAGAATCAATGACGCTCAACGATATTCCATTTTTCGCAAGCAATTTTGCAGATCAAAACTCCGTTATTTTATTTTTATTTGCTAATATTTATTATTACTTACATGGCCTTTATTTTCTTAAAAATGTAGAACTAAACTTATTTTGCCAGTTGCTTATTTGATTCATTTAAATGAGATACTTTTATATGAAAGATTTTTCTTTATAATTAAACTATTTTTACATCTTAAAAACGTATTTGTATATATTTATTCATTTTATTGATAAAGTTCCTTCATGAAAGTTAAAGCTTAATGTTGGAGGAAGATATCTTCCAGATCACGGTTAAATTAATCTAATGAAATCAAACATCGTAGAATCCTCATTTGAAAAGGTACCTACCAAGAGCTATTTTTCAACAACAGTCAAACTTTTATTAGTTTTCATCATAATTTCATTTTCAATCACGGATGGAACTCTTATCATTAGGGTGGGTCAGTATTCGTTTTCGTCAAATTTTATCGCTTTTCAGATACGTATACTTTGTTCTATATTATAATGATGTATAGATTAATAATGCAAGTGATACATTTCTTTGAGTATATATCCTTGTTAATTTACAGTACATTTAAGAAATAAACAATGACATTTACGTGTTATCGCAACCACCTCAAATGAAGTCGCCAGATTTTTAGAATGTGCCGAACTCTGGCAATCATACTTTATAACCACTCTTCAGGAAAACATTCTTATAACAATCCTTCAGTCAAGCAACGTTCGCCATTTTCGCACGCGTTCTTTTTGTTGTATTTCAAGTTCCAAAGATTTTTATAAACAAACTGTATTTTAACTGTATACTTTTTGCCTTAAACTTAGTTTTAAAACATGTGCTTATGGAATTTGCCTTCAGTAGAAGAAACTTCGATAAAATTTCTGTAATAATACAGAATTTTGCCACGAAATCTCTAAAGGAAACAACGAAGAGATGCGTTAGGTTGCCGAAATTTTCTGATGTTTTTCATGCGAAAGCAAATTGCTGTGTACTTGGGGAAAAGCATATCGCAAAAAATTACAGAAACAGTTGAAGGCAAATGTGTTTTATTTTTTAATGTATCACGAAATTTTAGTAACTAAAATTTGTATTTAAAATTTCTAAAATATGTTCACCTTTCATATGTTGATGTGATTGGTCAACTTAAATAAATATCCATAATTTAGGAATCTTTTTAAAAAGTGTCAGGAAAATCAGCAGCTTGTACCTAATAAGTAAGTTACCATATCGTCTTTAAAAAATAGTCCAATTGCGCCAACGTGGTTGAGCCACCTACTATGGATATATCATGGGATGAAAATTATTATTACATCTTGTTATATTTCTTGGTAAATGAGAGGAATTTGATGTTTGTATTCAGGATAGTTTAAATTTCAGCTTTAAATACTGAAAGCTGCGTCGTGATAAAAATCAGTTTTGCCTTATAATCTCTTAAATAAAATTACTAAAGACAATAACAAGAAACATATTGAAGATTGACAACTGTGTGCCGGAGGTGAATTTATGTCAACATAAATTTGGAGAAGTTTAAGAACTAACTCCAAAATTTCAAATGTTTGATACGTAGGAAAATGAGATTACTTTGTTTTTGAGAAAGTTTAAATATTTGTTGAATTTCACTGCGTATTTTTTGAAACGCTAATTTATTATTTTATTCGAAACTCTTTGATCGACGAAGTTCAATACAGTCATTGCTGTATGAGAACTAATACAATCGGTGGGCGATGTAAATATCGTCTTCCGATGTGCCAGCATCGTCTTCGCTTTATGTATCGATCTCTTCTTCTTTTCTTGTGACATTTGAAACGATGTACACATCATTAAAAATCCGACACAGTTGAACCGCCAACGCATCATTCCCCGAATTTTCCCCCATCTACATTTTCGAAAAATTTTACATTTAAAATTTTTTTGCATACAACTTCAAATATTGCCCCATCTTCTTCAAAATGAGATAATTCTCCGATTTATACATTAAAAAGAATCTTTCTCTATCGTGGAATTAGGCACGTTTGTTTTTCTATACTCTGTCGCATAGTGCTGAGTGTGCATGGGATTGTCAAAAGCACACTGTACATATTTATATAATGGCATTAAATTCATATATTTTTAAGAGTCAAATTAATTGTGAAAACTAAACAGTTGCAGTTTATTTATTATAGTGACATTTAATTTACTTCTTACATCGCCCACCGAGTCCAAATCGATCCCATTCAATGCCCTATTACCCTGGGTTGCATATAGACAATCTGGAGACTCTTCATATAAATAAACATAGAACAGAATCCAGTTTATGTAAAGGTGATTGACCTGAAGGCCACGTAATTTTATGAGTATTTTATCTATTTATTTCTTGCATGTTTATTTAGGATTGTTTGTTTATTTTGGAGACGACACGTCGGCCATAACAATTTTAAACTAGTGTGAAAGAAGAGTCAAATAATTGTAAGAAAGATCTTCGAACTGTAAGACTATTAATTAGACAATATATGCGAAAACTGTTTGTCTTGGGCAAGAAGTGGTCTTTGGTATTTTAATGAATGTCAGTAACGTTTGTGTTATGTGGAAATCAAACGATATACCTAAGTTTTTTTCTTATGCTAAAACCACTAATTCATCTAATAATGTTTAGCGTAAAACAACGGTAGTGAATATTCTTAGAATTGTATAATTTACTGTTGCAAATATAATTTACAGTTAGAGCAAGAATAAGGATCCAATAGATATAGAATAATATCAGGTTTCGAAAGCTATATCTAAACAAATTCTCAGAGCTTGTGTTTTTTCCAAATAACAGCAACATTTCAAAATCAGGGAAGTTTTCTTTCCTCCATCCTTTAAGAGGAGAGAAAGGAAAAAAATGTACCCACTTTTTACCAAACTACTTCTGCTGAGAAGTAAGATTGTCTAAGAATTTCTTATATATTTCGTTCCCTAAGAATTCTCATTCTCTATGATTCGCTGAAAGACATTTTAATGATAGCATTGTATGTATATATAATTAAATGTTTTAAACTTAGACTACCGTTTAAACAATAGAGGAAGTTCTAGATCAAGAGCTAGGTTTTATTACTCGTTTACTCTGGAGTACACTATTATTAATATAAATACGTATTTAATGTATTCATAACATTTATTCGCAAAATTAAAAAGTATTCAACGAAACATAACAAAAAAGGGTTTTTAAGCTAAAGAGTAATTTAAGGCATACAACAGAATTGTACTAGCAGATTAAATAGCCCAATAATTATCTCATTGCCGAAACACGCTGTCAGAGTTTCGACCTCTTCACTTTGAGCTTTTAAAGGACTCTTAAATATTTTATGGAAGAAGGGCTATGTGAGAGATATTAATGACTAGCTTAGGATGACAAGCTTTTGTAAATATTTAATGGGTAAACTCATTATTTTGTATTGAAGACGAATATTCTTTTCTGTGGATGTGTGGCAGAAAGGGAAAAATTCAGAAATCTGAGATACTTCAGAGCGAAAGTAACAACAATGAAAGAGAAAACGAAAGAAAACAAAATAATAAATGGCATTGAGGCTCTGGAGGTTTCGAACTACACAAAAAGGCTAACTGACTCAAAAAACTGACGCCTCACAGCGTCTCCTTTTGATGCTGTTACAAATTGTTTTCATTTAACAACTTAATGGAATACCCCTGGGGTGTCTTTCTGGCGCTTTGCCCATTTGTTGTGCATGTCGTTAAATAAAAACGCATTTCACTTCATCTTACTGCTGCTGTGTTGATGACAAATTGCATATGTCACAGGATACGAATTGCTGCTAAGTGAAAACAAAATGAGATTATCCTTTTATTTATTTACTTATTTATTTATTTTTTGTTGCTCCTGTATTCTTAACGAATATGTTTTTTGCATGACTGAAGCGTTTAATTAATACCGAGTTTATGATCACTGGTAGATTTCAGACTTGCTGTTTTAATCAAAGAAGGTTAAGGAAATGCAGTTTGACAAACATGAGAGATGAAACATCGTTGCATGGTGTTTCCAGTTTGCTTGCGACATTGTTTTATTTTAGCATCTAAGCTTAGTCTGACTTTTGTTTTTCATTAATATTGTTTACTACTCAAACTCACTCCAGAAGTATGCAAATTTAGTTGATGCAGAAGGAGAAGTAGAAACGGTAGGGATATGGCATTTCACTTATAAAGCCCTCAAGGAGACTTGTTTTAGAGTGATAATATTTCGCACTATGTGGTTCTTCCAGTAGTACGGAGGTTTGTAGCATGAATGATGTAACTGACAATATCTTAGTTAAAAATTCGCTAAGGACTTAAGTTTAATATTTAAGTTAAACTTTTTTGGACAACATAATGTTGTCTGTTTAATCCTTTCAACCTTTGTAATGTGACACTTTCGTTAATGCACATATAGCGCATTATAATTTAATGTTAAACTCGGTAACGTTTCATTTGTTCGTAATCTGTTTTATGATTGCAACGCAAAGAAACATTTGTCAGTTTTATGACTGCAAGGTACAGTCTCGGCGACATGCTTTGGTGTCTTTCATATAAGAGTTAATTTAAACATTTGTTCCCTTCAGTTTTCATGTT
Organism: Stegodyphus mimosarum; assembly: GCA_000611955.2. NCBI lineage: Eukaryota > Metazoa > Arthropoda > Arachnida > Araneae > Eresidae > Stegodyphus > Stegodyphus mimosarum. Next base: position 197,071 of record KK121354.1, on the reverse strand, counting down.
AATTCTCTGAGGACACTTTGAACTTGACTTGTATATACTGAGAAGAAATAGACGCTATGTCTAGACTTCTAATAATCTAAATTTCAGCTGTTTGACATTAATTTAGGTACCTACATCTCTATAGTTATTAATAATTATCATTTAATATTTAAAAAAATATTTTCGTAAGTGTTATCAGAATGAACATAGAATTGTCTCTAATCACATTTCTTAAATAAGAATTCTCGTAACTTTACTAAACACATTATTTCTCCATGTAAATTACTAACACGGTAAGTGATGGTAATTATATTACTTACTGAGAGGGAGTTTTATTACTCCTGAGATTATTAAAAGAGAAAGTTTTATTCAATATTTAATAAATTTCCTGAGAAAAATCGGACAATATTTTATTATCACTGAAAAACTATCATATGTTTTCATGGAAGGTAGATATATTCTGGTATTTAATTCCATCAAGTAGTTCCGTGACAAAGAAATTATTTATACTAATTTTGTCACATGATGTAATATTATAATTATAAGGTATTTTGTCTGTCCTTCCAGCATGCCTTCGTGGTGTAACGGCAGCACAATCGACGTGTATTCGAGAGGCCAGATTCGAGTCCTGTTGAAGGCATTGCACATTTTTCACATATCATGATATCGAAAAACTCTATTGACTCTACAGATGGCGCCAGAACTAAAAGGTGGTAGACAATAATTCGTCACCACCAGAATTTGGAGAATAGGTCCCTTAATTCCCAATCGCTCTTTAAAAGAGGAGGTATAAGGTATTTTCTCTTTCCTTCCAGCATGCCTTCGTGGTGTAACGGTAGAACACTCGTATTCGAGAGGTCCCGACGAGGGCATTGCACATTTTTCACATCTGCTCTTTAAAATAGCCTAATGACGCTACACAATATTGATAACTGCTCAGTGGATAAAACTTTCAGAATTTTGCTCTAATTGACGCCCACTAGCGGCCGAGAGGTAACGTCGCTGAAAACTAGTAGTTCGGTTCGAATCCTTCAAGCGGGCTAGCTGCATGGACGTTTTCGGGTGTTGACCATGTCTAACGTGTGTACGAGCCAGTTTTCCTTCAGAAGTCCTTCACGAAGGCATCCTTACCCTTAGGTAGATAGCCCTAGTGAGCTTTGTCATAATCTCAATAAATCAACCAAACCTTGATCTAATTGACAGTTTATAGAGTGCATATGAATGTGTCATTCAGTTCCAGACAGTTTCTACAAAATAATCTTCAAAGTGCTTCATAATTTGCGGAAAAAATACCTTAGCTTTCCAAATATATAAAACGAAACCACTATTGAGCCATATTATATTTACTGGAAAGTGCTAAATGTCAGGGTATCATTAAATATATAAGCTTTTCGTGATTTGTTTTCTTTGTTCAATGTACAGCTTTATAAAAAATTTAGATTTAAAGATTTTTTAAAACGGAAAATTTCATGAAAGCATTTGAAAACAAATTGATTTGCTTTTCTCTACTTTTGAGGAAGATTAACTCCCTCTGCGATTTCCACGGGTTGCGAAATCCGTCTCGTAATACGGGTTGCGTGAAAATAGTGTGCGTACGTTTATTTCTCTTATTTTCAATACGGATCCGCTTTTTCTCCGTGTAGACTGTGAATACTGTAATATTAATTTTCACGTTTCGTTTTGCACCTAGATGGCGCTTCAGATTTACGTCATTGTAAAAGAGTATTAATGTTTCTTCACAGTCGAACGCGATCGACGCTGTGGCTTCTTTCATTGGAGCATAATAAGAAAATAGTAAATATACTTAGTTCTTTTCATGATGCTTCATCTGAATCAATTTATTCAGGGACAGCAAAAGAAAAACTAAAGCCGAAAGTGATTATGATTATAACTTTACAATGGGTGGTGTCGACAGATGCGATCAGGTGATGTCGTATTACCCTAGTACCCGAAAGCAATTTCGTAAATATTACAACGAAATGTTTTTATGTACACTGGATCAAAGAGCGTGAAATTCATATATAATATACAGAAAAATAACAAACACGAAAAAAAACCCTTCTTCATTTAGAGCTAGCTGTTATTGAGGAAATCTTTGACACATACCCTTCTGCTGTATGCTCATCAGTACGGTCTAGCGATAATAGTATGAACTTTATTCGCCTTGAAGGGAGGCATTTTGCAAGCCACATACCATCAAATTCTATAAAAATGAACCTAGAAGGCAGTGTGCTGTGTGTTGCTCCAAAAACGACAACAATGGGAAAAATGCGTAAAGTCTGTTTACTTTAAAAAGCAATCTTTAAAGTAACGACGCTCGCATTTGGTGTGAAGAATTTGAAGCTGGATTATGTTTACAGCCATGCTTTAAAGTTTACTGCACTAAACAATTGTATAATAATAAGTGAGTACAAGTAATATTATTAGCTGTAGAAATTAATTAGCATGTGTATTTGATGATCCTGTGTATTTTTATATTTTTATTCCATGCACGCTAAAATCCCGTGAGCCGTATTGTATGCTTTTGAAAAATTAAAAAGCTATTAAAATTCTTGCATTATACTAATTTTGTTTATAAAGATGTGAATAGTAATATATGAAGGTAGAGAAAATGAAAAAATAAAATAAAGAAATAAAGAAACGCCCCCATTTCAGGACCAGAATGTATCAAAATCGGGCAGTACGCCGCAAGTGTACTATTAATTAAATTACCTTAAAGTCTATTAAATATTTTCCGTAAGGATCCCGTTCACATTTTTTAAAATTAATAAATTTTGTTTTCCACACTCATTTTATGTTATTTAAAGAAATGCTTCTTTTGATTTCTTTATCAGCGCTAGAGGATCAATAAAGTATTTAGCTCAATGACATTATTTTTACACTGTTCCACTCTGCCTTTTCGATATCTATATTTCACCTCTTTACCATATGACTGCAAGAATAAGAACAATATCGGAAATGCCATATACACCTTCCATAGTTCCGTAATGGACTTCTTACGTTTACAAATAATAGGCATGTTACTTCTGGCACTAAGTTTTCATTTCCCATAAGATAAAACTAATTGTACTTTTTTCATGAATTTGGATAATATTTTACATCCGCGCATTATCTAAAGCAAACATTATGTTAAATTAACCTAAATTAGTAACTGAAATATTTATTCAGCGCAAGGCGGGTTTTCAATAGAAAACATATTCAGCAAGAAAGTATTTCCCGCAGCATTTGTTTCAGTCGAACAAAATGCAATCAGGTTTCCTAGATTCCAGTTTAACTCGTGAAAGATGCCATAAATTAGTGCCTTTGTTTGAAAATCTTTTCTTACTCGCTATATATTAATATCATATTCAGATGGGAATTATAAAATTTCCAGAAATGACATAGATCAGTGGTCTCAAACTGAAATTGTGTGCGCCGTGCATACACGATCTAGAAAGACAGTTAACGGGCTTGAGAGTTTTTAACAGAATGAAATTTTTTACCAATAAAATAAAAAAAAATAAATATGAGTGTCATTTAGTAAATACTTCTTAGAACATACATTAACATTAATAGTCCACACGAAAAAATATCAAATTTATATTTATTTCCTGTGTGAAATCTAAAATTTACTTTGTTGGTTATACATCCTAATTCAAATATATTGACAGGTAAATATTTATGTTACTAATGCGAACACTTATTTCAACTGATTCTAACATGTTTAATTAATTATTAAATAATTTAATTTAAATTAAATTAAAAATAAAGAAATTATGAAACATTTCTAAGTTTTCAGAGAAGATTTATGAAATATTTGTAAGTTTTCAGCAAGCGCTACAAAATTTGAAAATAAATAAGGACAATTAGTCTGTTTTTCTCATTTAATAAATTCGTCTTCGACGCATAAATAAAAAGACATACATTTGTATGTAATCTATAAACTTCTTCATTTCTTTCTACTGCTTGACATTTGATAGTTTTTAGATTCTGAATGTTTGACTCAAATAGAATTTACTAGAAATTATCTTCATTACGACTGCAGATGCTCATCAGTCAATCAGGTTCTTTTCGTATTAATTTTCAACTGAGAAAAAAGATTTTAACATATAAATGTATTCCCAAACAAGGGAATTATTCTTAGTGTAATTGAACATATTTGTTTTTCAACAAGTACGAATAAACGTGAATAAAATTTGTGTCTAAACATCTCTCAATAAGTTTGATATCCCACTGTAAATTACTCAATAAGGTTAATATCTCATGGTAAATTAATTAACTCCATTTATAGATTTTTCTGGCGCGTTATTCATGATCGTTTTTAATGGCGATGAAAATAATGTAAACTCGGATTTCAAATAACTAAAATTTTGAAATCTTTGTAACATCGTATTTGCAAAAGATACATAATTGAAATATAACGACGGCTCACATAATATTACATCTTGTGCAGTATGCAGCCTGCCGACTGCGAGTTTGATATCACTGACATCGAAAAATAACTTCAGATTTTAATTAAGGAAACAAGACGAAGAAAAGAACTGCCTATTAATTTACTCCAAGCTCTGTTCAAGGCTTCAAAGATCTATTCACGGCTTTCTTTATATTTTCCCGATAGCTTAAAAATTATTAACGTTTCTGAGAAAAATATACGTTGAGTCAAAATTGTAAACTAAAGAGAAACTGATGCATGAAATGCTTCTATATTTGTCCATGATTTAATATGGTAATTACTAAGAATACAAATAAGAAAATAACGGAAATGCTGTTTATTTATTATGTATATAAACATAAATAAATAAAAATGAAAATGCAAAGGTAGTCTTGCAACTAATTAATTAAAAATAGAAATCGTATATGTGAAATAAACTAGGGAGGAAAACAGCATAAAATGTTTTATTAGCTATGATTAGCTGGAACACTGAAAAAAGAAATTTTACTTTGGGTTACATAAATTATGGAATATTTATTTTTTAGAGAATATTATGGGAATCAAAATATGGGATATCTTATAAATATGGGACAGGCTACATAATCGAACTCTGTTTTTATTTAACTCTGTTTCTAAAATAGATATTAATTCAATAGATATATGTGTGGTACTTATAATCGTGTTGTTGAAGTACAGAATAAAAAATAACCTGTCTTTCCTCTGCATGGAAAATTAAAGAACTTCAAGAAGAATTAAAGAAAAACTACACTACGCTAAGAACTGCTATCATCGGTGTTTTCTTCCTGACATTTTAGCTGTTAGAAAATACTGTGTCTTCTACAATGACCTTCGTCTTCCATATAAAAATCTTCTTTATCTGTGATACCCAGTAAAGAAGCAATAATGGTAAAAGGTTTTCAATTTCTTAAATTCTGTCTTAATACCGGCCCAACCATCCTGCAGGCATGCATCCTAATGACCATGTAATGTAGAGTGCATTTCAAAGAATTCCATGTTTCGCGGATAAATGTACAGTCAGTACTGAGATTGTGATGGTCATCGGGCATACAGTGTTGCTTAAAAAATACCAGATACAGTTTTTTAGTTTGGAAGCATTTGATGAAATGATGCTTTATTGGAAAAAAAGCTAAGTTTTCCGTAATCACATTCAATTTTATCAATTCTGTCTGACCCAAAACAATAAATAATGCAAGTTGAATTTTATCATTTACGAGGCTTTATACATTACTAGTTCTAATAGCAGTTGTCAAGCTTGTGACAGATTTTTATTTATTATCCACGCGACTTGGAATATTACCAGATCTGAGAGATATTGCACTTGGCTAACCATCAGATCTTTATTTTTCAAATAAAATTGTATATTGCTTAAATCAGTGGCTCCAACTCAATGCGGACCGAATGTACTATCTGAAAACGCGCCATGACCTTCAGAACCATAAATATCCCTGTTTCCTTGGAAGTCGTCACTGTTATTGCTTCATCAGTCAGAACCCATGCATCCAAATTCCACGAGCAAATCAGTTTGTGAGATAAAACAATCACTCTGTTCACAAAACCATTTTAAAATTTAGGGAAGCTTGCTTTCGAACATCTTGATGAATGGAGAAGTTACATGAACATTTTAAAAATTTCAGAATCTTTTGCTAACTCTAGGGACAAAAATACGAGACTAAATACGGTATGTGTTTATTCTGCTACTTCTCATTACTTTAGGAAAATATCAAATTTATTTTTTGCTTTCTTATTAGAAATTCAATTATTGATGATAAAAATAACATTCTACGAACACATGAATGTATATGTAAACATACAGCAACAATTTTACTTACATAAAAATCTTATTTCGTGTTAGATGGAAATTCAAATATATGCTGCAGTTAGAGACCAACTAATTTCCCTAGCGGCCCGTCAACATTATGACAGGACATCAAATCAGACTTTGTTGGAAAATATATTTTGAAACTGAAATCATGTTTCGTAAATTAAGCAAGTAGTTCATAGCATTCTGTACATTTCTTCTTATTATTTAAAAAAGTATTTCCTTAATTGTTTCGTGTTCTTGTGATTAACTACTCTTATCAGTTTAGGAAACTCAGCAATAATATTGAAAAAGTACCTTTATTCTTCTTCACGGTGGGCCACTGAAGAGGGACTCCAGTAACAGACATGAAGACAGAGGGCGTTTTTTAACAGAACAGTACATTTTATTAGTACTTACAAGAAAATTAAATGACAGAAGGATATTAATTACAAATACGATAAGCAGTGCTCAATTCTACTTCCGTTCGTTAGTGAAACTACTATATCTCTGGTTTATTTCAGTCTCCGGTTCACTTCACTTGGTAATGGATGAAAACTGTCGAGAGGCTCACTGAGCAGCGACAAACATAATATTTTAAAGCGGTTTTGTATTTAAATTACATGCAAGGAAAATTATGAGAACTTCTGTAGCCATCCCTTTCAGATTCCAAGATTTGAACTCTGAACGAACTATCAGTGATCCCCTTCTTCTTGCCATTTGACCACTGAAGTGTGAGAAAGAAGTATAATATAAAACCTAATTGAAGTAAAGAAACGTATTTAGATAGTACACTCACTGTATTTTCGTTTTCAGTTAACTTTGTCTACTTTCTGAGATACTATTGATTGAAGCAAATTTAATGTTACTGTGCTTTGGAGTGATATTTCAAAATTTAAATCTGTTACAGAATTTCATTAAAGAAATATTTTGCTTGATATCCAAACCTTCGGATGTTAAATTAAGTAATGAGCGCAAAACGATGCAGATTATTTCAGACAGAAACATTAAAAAAAACAATTCTATTTTCACTAGATAGCACACGTTGTGAAATGTTATGCTTTTTATATTATATTTAAATTATACATCATTTAAAACTAGGTGAGTCAGATTAAAAAAAAAGAAGGAATAGAAAAAAAAGAAAAGTTTTAAGATATCACTGCTGTAATATGTTTCGATCGTCTTTTTTGTGTAGATAGTAAGGTATTCTAACTGCGATTTTCGTGTTCGACATGTAATATTTTTTTTTAAGTGAAAGCGTTTTCTTGGAATATACACTCACTTCCAAAAGTTAATCACCAAGATGTAAAATGCAAAAAAATCAACAAATACTGCTTCGATTGACACAAAATTCGGCAGGAAAGTAGCATATATATATATTTATGCATAAAACAAAATCAATAATTTTATACAGAAATGAAAATAATATTAAATTTTTGTAAGTTATCAGATAATGACATACTGGAGACTTAAACAGAATTATGTATAAAGTGAAAATAAACAGCATAAAATTAAAAAAAGGACATTAATAGGGTATGTGATCGCCCCCTCATCTGTATACAAAGTTTACACCTTGTGACCATGCTTTCAATTAGGTGGTCAACCACCGCAGAATTAAGCAATCGTCGGTTGGAGGTGGAAAACGTGAATATGTAGGCGGCCGAGAGCATCCCAAAGATTTTCAATGGGATTAAGGTCTGGCGAATATGCTGTACGCGCAATCCCTTCACTCTCCATGTAGTCATCGATGATGTCAGTTCTATGGGAACGTGTGTTATCGTCCATTAAAACAAAAGTAGGGCCAACTGCTGCGGCGTACAATCTCACAATGGGTTCTAGGACTTCATCTCTATAACGGGTAGTCGTCAAAGAACCCCGTTTAAAGATGTTCAGGTCGGTGCGATATCCTAATGAAATCCCTGCTCACACCGTAATGCTTCCGCCTCGAAATGCGGGATGTTCGGTGATGTTTTGGGACTGATTGCGTGTTCGTTGTTCACGCCATATCCTTACACACTTGTCATCTGGCTCCAGAGCAAATCTTGACTCATCAGTAAACATGACATTGCCCCAGTCAGACACATTCCAATTGACATGTTCCCGGCACCACTGTAATCGTGCCCCTCTTGATTGGACGGATAGAGGAACACAAACTCGAGGTAGTCGGGCGTACAGTCCACTCATATATAATCTTCGGCGTACAGTAGCTGCAGATATCGCCTTAGCAATTGACGCTGTAACCATAGATGTCGCACGTGTGGAGGTCGCTCTGCGACTCCGCTGGGCTACAATAGCACTATATCGATCTTCCGCGGGGGTTGTAACCCTTGGGCGACCGGCTACGGGCCTTCGGACAACTGTCTATGTGTTTTGGAATTGTTTCCATAAACGCGAAATTACAGAATGATGAACGCCGAAGAAAAGAGCAACATCTGTGATCGACGGTCCTGCTTCAATGCGCCCCACAGCACGCCAGCGCTCAGAATTTTCCATTCGTATTCTGGAAATCATAGAAATACGTACGTCTTGAAAACAAATTGTACGAAAGTTTCAAAAAACACCTTCTATCGGCACTTAAATCAATTTCTGTAACTGTTCGTAAAGCTGGCTTCTTATCAGACTGCCTTTTTTGCATATTTCTTGACATGAAAGCGCGATTGGCTGTTGCCTAACATATTTGCATTCTTCCATCTACCTGTGCAGGGAATTGCATCCTCATCAATTCTGATTGGCTTCCGGAAATTAACATTTTCCTCTCCGTGCTTAACCTTTGGAAGTGAGTGGAAATTGGTGCAGGATTGGTTAATCTGATGAGTACGGTTTCGACTTTTCCCTTAGTTTCACCGTCATTTTCAGAAACGAACTGGTATGAACTAGAATGCTCAGAATTTTAGGATCTAACCCAAGATCTTTCAGTTTCTAGTTTGGTGTAAGAGAATGCCAAGAAAGCTTTCAATTCTTTAGAATATTATTTTAGATTTTGACGTATGGAATTCGAAGATTAGAATTTTTGTTGGAAATAAATAGAAAGAACAATCAATGACTTTATAGATGCTTGAAAGTTAAAACAGTCATTTGAGAAAAATATATTTTAAGAATACTAATTTTATTTTGAAATATAAGTTGTTTGTTAGTAGGTTGTACTTTACAAAAGAAATGCCAAAAGAAACTGTATTCTTTGAGTTAGAATTCTTTCAATTTGACAGCGTAACTGGAGAAGAGAATGTCAGTGATATCAGAAAGTAAAATATAATAGAATAAAAGAAAAAAATTAAAATATATGTTTTGAAATAGTCATTGAATACTTTCAAAAGGAATGACAAGTAGTAAAAATACTCAGATAAGAAGCGGCACACTAATAAGTTTATCTTTCAGGAAAATTTCAGTTTACAGGCGTTTACAGGCGCTTTCATGTAACTTGAACTTACTTCATGATATTTTTAAAGCTTTCTTTTTCAAAAGAAAGTGAGTTCTGTTTCTAAGTCTTCAAGTGCTTTAAGATCAATACACTCAATTTATTGGCAAATGTTTGCTATGCGAATGAATCTGCTAAATCACTATAATTGATTTTCTCATTCCAAACCAAAAGTTTTAATTTCGTCATTTTTCCGAAATTCGTTGCCACACTAGTTTTTGTTTTCAAATTTTACTTCATTAGCAATGCTCAAATTGCACTAGACTTTACTTAAAATATTGACATCGGTGCAGTTAACGCCTGCTCACTCTCTGTTTGTTTGCTAATGATGTTAAGCGGTTTCTGCTGTACTTAGGTCTCGAGAGATAAATAGAATATTTAAAAGAAATTCATTGGAAAAGAGTCCTAAAGCAAATTTCTGTTTAAAAAAGTAAAATATTGACATAAACCTTTTGCTAATGATCTAAGGCTTTGATTTATCGTATTATTTAAAGACAGTTAACTTTGAACATGTAAAATCAACTTAGAAGGTAAAATTTAATTTCTCAAAATAATTTTAAACACTGAAAATTTATGATAACATAACTTTCAGCTACTAAACATAAATATGAAATAAAAATATTATGCAGATGAATAGTTTTAAGATTATTTATTAATTACTTTCGATAATGGTAATATCAAAAAGGTATAATATTTCTGAAAATTTATTGAGTCATCTCATAAATAATGCGGTTTCTTTATACTTCCTTTATTTGAAAGAATAAGATGAACAAAGTTTTATTTTTAATTTAAAATATACTATCACTCATTCTCTACAGGCTCCAAATAGTCAAGATGGGATTCACCCCCCCCCTCTAGGGTTTGCAGGTTGTTTTCGTCGTACTATACAGATCTTCCAGATCTAGGCTATAGTTTCCGACTCGAATTTCCTGGAGCCGTCGTTGACAATGAGTTGCGCTTTTTGTCCATTTTACGAATACCGCATTGATATCCTTATAAATAACTATTTAACTGAATCCATAAAGCAAAGTATGTCGAATATTCTGCTTTTGAAAAAAATAATTTGCACTTTTCAAAACCTAAAAAAAGTAAAAGGTAAAATTATTACCTGCTTTTGTAGCAAGAAGATGCAGGTAGTTTATCCCAACTCATTTATTTCAGTTGAATAAACCACATTATTTATGTGATGAGCCATTATGCGATATCTATTCAGATAAACTTTGTTTCTTAATGATTCCAAAAAACAAGATTACCACGTATTTTTTCAGTTAATGATAAAGAAATAGTTTTAAAAGGATTGAAAAGCTGTTGGCTTAGATTATGAATTATACATGCGTGAGGATAAAACTGTACAGAATTAAGAGAATACGGAAATGTTTTTCAAGATGACATAAGAAGGTACTGAAAACAATGTTGCCAAGCAAAACGAGAAAATCAAATTATCAACAAAAATAAAACTTACACAATTATTTCTATTTCCCTTGGCTGCATTTTACAATTAAGTGAATTAAGTTGCATACCAATACTGATGAAAATATGAAAAAATTAAACTTTATCAATTTTAATTTTATATTTTTTCCAGCCACTTTATATTAGGCTTAGAATTGATCTTTAAATTTCTTTTGTATCTGAAAATGCAGTTTCTTACAAAATTATTAGTCTTCTTTTCGAATTGAAAAGCACAGCTGATTGGGCTCAGTTTCAGCACATTTAAGTTTTCCGCGAAGATTTTCAGATGTATTTAGTATAAGTTATAGCTTAACGTTGTGTCACTAGCAGCCGAATGGATAATACCGCTGAACACTGGTAGTTCGAATAAGGTTTAAATTACGGCGGGCAATTTGACTGCATGAACGTTTCCATATTTCTTTACATATGTAACATAGATATGAGGTAGTTTCCCCATTGAAAGTCTTGCATGAACGCACACCTCCTCTTAAAATAAATAACCCTACTGGTCTTCGTCATAATCTAATAACTCCAATCCTTAAATGTCCGCCACCACATCAAAGCTTTAAATTATTGAAACAAAGCATAGATAGAAATTCTATCCATTTCTAAGGAAAAATGCAACTAAGTTTCTTTTCTTCAGAAATGGAGCGCAAAAAACAGTTTTGCTTTTGGAAGCAAAGGGATCTATTTACCTTTCTATCACAAGCTTGATGAATGCTTCTACAAAACTGATGACAGTATAAGATTCAATTTTTGTCTAGTTTTATACTTGATTTTCAGTTGTAATGAAAAATTCTGAAATTTATTCATGTAGTTTCACAGTAGTCGGCACATAAAGACTACTATATCTCACTTTCATGTTTCTTTCCCTGATTATATTTCCTCTTTACTTCAAGTCCTTTTCTAAATACCTATATCACAAATAGCTTTTGCTTATTTAGTTTACTTATACTACGCCACATATCAATTTCATCATGTACTCCAAGCGTAATTTAGAAAAAAATGTTCTATAGTAATCCGCCTGATAGTTTATAGCTACAATGAATAGTCTTTTAACTTTTTGCTTGCTGTTTCCTTTAAAGCACACATTTTTCTGCATTACTCAAGCTAATGTACTATTTTCTTTATGAGAATACACATAGATTAGATGCTATTATTTGCCCGATTTCTGACCTCTTTTCTTCTTTCCAGCTTTCCTTTCCTGACCCCCCACCAGTGGCTCAGTACTTAAGATCTTTGAATACTGGGAATTCGATCCCAGCCAAACTGGCTGGCTGTATGGTTGGTTTTCGTGATTTCCCTCAAATGTGAACACCGCCAGGATTTCCATAGAAATTCCTCCATAATGTTTTCCTCCCCATTAAGTAGATCTCCTTCACTTGATTTGGCATATTTGAATAGCTTAACCTAACCTCTGTTGTTGAAGAGTGCATTGTACATTAAGTTCTTGCTAGTTTTTATTTATACTTCTTTTAATTTCTAACTTTATTAGGTAAAGCGTTTCAGAGATTCGGCTACTTTTTATACGAGAGTGATTAAAACTAAAACCTTAAATATTTCTTACTAGCCACTATGCGGCCAGCCTTCTGGCTTTTCAACGTCCTCTCAACAAACATTCCCTCTACAAACTCGACAAACGTCATATCCAAGTACCTCTCGACAAACGTCCAGTATCCAAGAGAAGCATTAAATTTAAAATCTGCACAGAATTATCACCCTCATTTTTTCGAGTGGCAACAGTGCTGACAATATCAGAAATAATGACAACATTGATTTATCAGCAACAATGGTTGCGTGCCATCGATTTGATGCGATTTTATGAAAAAACGTAAAATAAAAAAAACTCATTCGAATTTTGAAAAACATTGCTTTGACGTGCACTGGCTCTTGTCTAGATGCACCTATGTACCAAATTTCGTAGCCCTGGGTTTATTAGCTTACGCGCAGCACGAACGAGACACACACACACATAGACACTCTTCCTTTTATTATATGTAGAGATCAAGGACATGAGAAAATACAGAAACACACTATTTCACATAATTTTTCCATGACGTGCAAAGCACGTATTCCAATACTACAGAAGTGTGTGGATATCTCGTGAGAATAATTTTGCCAGCCACTCGCGCCCTGCGGTTTTAACATCCTTATATGTTCGAAAATGTTTGCCTCCCTCCCGTTGCCTCTTTGAGTCGTCCATATACAAGAGAATCATTGGGGCGAGGTCTAGTAAATAATGTGAATATGCAGATTTCCTTCCTGGATCGTCACAACCGATAAAGGAGTAGCATACGGTCGATCATTGTAATGCAAAAAATATACCTGATATCCCCAAGTCCTCTTCGTTTACTCCCGATTGCAGGGCGAAGGTCATTTTAGAGAAGATCGGCAATCACTGTTACTCCATATTACATTTATCCGTTCAGAGCTACCCTATTGGCATCTCAGAAGAGAATGACCATAACATTTTCTGATATTTTGGTGCGGAAGTTTTTGGGTTTAGTCTACGAGCTACTGCTCCAATCCAAACACATAAACCACCGTGCTTAACCTGCAATGATTTTCAGCTGGTTTAATACCTTTCGTACTCGAAAAAGCACTTTTATGCAATAAGCATGTCGACAATGGACACCCATCTTTGTACTAACGATGGTGCTTTCTTCAGTGTTACAGAATCAAGTTGCTGCTTTTTGTTCATTTGATGAATCACAAAGATTTAATCCACCAGTTTACAGATTAATCGCAGAAATGTTTGAGGTTAATTGCAATTATGAGTCACTTTCGCCCATTATAGTTAGCCCCTAGTTTGTGACTGCTAATTTTGTATTTCAGTTGTTCAACACACACTGCTTATATATTTGTCCATTGAACTACTGTCTCCAGATAATTTCTACTAAAATTTAGATGCAAGTCATTTGATTAACATCAATGATTCTTGTGACTGCTCACCTCTCCACTTAACTATGTTTTTGTGCTCTTTTTTTAAATATGATAAAGAATTCTGCTATATGTTTTTCAATAATTTCAGATTTGTTAAATGCTTTACTATCTTTGCTTTTCAACAGAATGCCTGGGTGTACGCTTTGCGTATCTTGGTGTGCCTGGATCTGTTTCCAGAGGTGATCCAATTTGGCTTGACTGCGGATATGATTTGGAAGGAGACCAGCTTTACTCTGTGAAGTGGTATAAAGACAACGTAGAGTTCTATCGCTTCTTGCCGAGCGATGAGCCATCAGCACAGATGTACAGTCTGGATGGTGTTTTCTTAGACGTAAGTTAAATAAAATTCGATTTTATTTATAGACGTATAATGCATTGGCTGAAGAAATGCTAGTCAGCGTGACGTATTGCTCTAAAATAAATGTCTTAACGCTATAGCTGTTTACATTAAATGTTAAGAAGTTTCGAAGGGAAGCATCATCGCTTAACTAAATTTCATTATCATATTAAGTAAACTTATATTGTCTTTCTTTTCAGAATTTTTAATTGAAAACTTTTTAACTTACTTTGCAAGATTTTGAGTTCTTCGACAGTACCTCCTTATCTAGATTTAAATGAACACTATAAAATGTGCTTTCGTATAATGCCTGTTTTGAAACATACTATGAAGCAATGCACAAGCTTCTAAGATGAACTTCCAAATATTGTTGAAAAATATCTGTTTCACTCTAAGATGGAAGAAAATTTAGAGAAACTTACTTGATACAGCAGTTGCGCTTGAAAGGTACCCAGTTTACCTTGAAATGAAAGAAAGGCTTAAGGAATAATGTTAATTGACGTAGAGAGTAGATGTTTGGTAATTAGTTGCAGTAAGTGTGATTATGAAATTAAAGAAAATTAAGGCACAGATAAATGGCATATTTTAAACTTAAAATGTCTTATGCATGAAACGGTTTTTAACTTTAAAATGTTCAGTACTTGCCGAGGGATTGCAACTATCCGTTTTTAAAATTCCCCTGAAAATATATCCATAATAATGATATATCTATAGGTTTATGATGTAGAAAATCGTTGTTATATTAATGTTTATTCCGGAAAGTCATTTTAAGAATAAAATAAAGCTCGCATATAATGTACTTGTATAAAACAATGTAAGGAAATTCAAAGTATAGAGATAATTTTCAGTTATAAAAACAGGTAACTGAGTGCAGATATTTATTGTCGTGTCATTATACTCTTACAGTTTAAGACCTCATACATGGTAGAATAGTCATTTGCTTTTATAGCGTAGTAACAGTGCCCTTCTTTGGAAAAGAGATCTCGAGTAATATTCCTAGCGGAAGCTAACTATTGTAATTACAGTAACTGTAATAAATGTATAAACTGTGGTGTAAAATATCAGTTCTATTCTGAAAAGGAAGAAAGTTTTCAGAGATGATGCCAATTTAGGAACGCAGTGGGTGTTGACAATGCTGTATAATTGACTAAAACACCTTATTAAACTATAATGCAATCTACAGAGCATTTAGTGTTAAGGAGCTCTTCATTGATTGTTAAATCTCAATCCAAATGTAACTGCGGTGCATTCAGTCTGTGTCTTCGTTGTAACAGTGGGAGTAGGATGATTTACAGATTGTAAGGAAATCGTTTGATTTAATAATTCATTAATTCGTTTGATTAATAACCGAATTAAATCATTACAGTCTGTTCGGCAATAGAAACTCTACATAATCATGTAAAAGACTCACGCATAAAAAGGCATACAAATAATCATGTAAAACTTTAGAAACAGAAAGAACATGAACGCAGCATATTGCACAGTTGGTAGAATTAAAACTTTTCATTCGCGAAGGATAAATCTCTAACAGTCGTCTCAAACATCAAAACATATAGAAGAACAGCTCTTTAATGCAATGATTTCTGCTTTATTAAATGGTATAAAAAACAATTACTTTGTTTCGGACCTCTTTTGGGTTCCATGTAAAAGAGAAACCTGGTAGTTCATTACAAACACAGAGGCTATCAATAAGTTTCATTAAAATATTTCGGTTAAAAGTTAATAGCTGATTGATTCAAAAACGCATAATCTTTTTAGAAGGAAGGGAAAATCACGCTTCATTCTTTCAATAAAAAAACCAGTAGATACTTTCTTTGAAACAATCGTTCATCGGAAAAAGACATCTGTGTGACAGCGCTCTCTGAACAGTTAATCCTGGTTACTCCGACGGTGTTAGGTGTCCCTACCTCGGTGCCTGTTAGTGCATTATGCAAACTGAACAGAATAAGTCTGAATTTAATCAAAAATGGGACATGTAACTTTAAAAAAGAAGCTAACAAGCAGCACGTGAAAGGCATAATTCTTATGGCAAATACGCGTAGAACGCTAATCTAAATTGTCTCAAATCACGCAAACCACATGTGCAACTACTGCGATTTTCGTAAACCCCCTACACCTCTCTATAGGATAATTTACCACGCGAATTAATCGTATAGCTGCCTACAAGCTGCTGATCAGAGCAGCCTATGCAATATTACGATTAACAAGAGTCTCTAAATTTCCCTTTCTTTTGAGTTTTGAATTTTGTTAGTAGATTGATTAAAAATTGTGAGCGTTTTAAGAACTGATATCCAGTTAAGACAGCGAGGCAGCTGTTAAGAGAATAATATTTTATGGACTGTCGTTTAGAAATTAAAGTTTAATGAAGGCGCAGTGATCCCCTACAATTCATAATTCATTCAATTTACACAAATTAACCGCTCCGGAAGCATCCTATTTGCTAGCTCTCATCCAATACAACGGTTCGGATAGCGTTAAGGAACACCAATCATATTTTGTAATTAAATAAAACACCATTTCCCACGGCTTATAACTTCAGAGACTGCTCTGAAGAAATTAATCTTAGGTAAATCGCAGGTTTGTTCAGCAAAACAGAATATTTCATGCACAGTTTATAGTTGCTTTGAAGGCCGCTAAGTGAAACACGTTTGGGGCAACTATAAAGCACTGAATTGCACATTAAAAATACTGCATGATGATAAGTTTTCAGCACGATATATACACCAGATTTAGTTAATATGCATTTATAAAAATTATTTAGTAAATTTATCCAAATATGACAACTAGGAAATTTGAATTTGAAAAGGCATGTACATTAAATACTACTATTTTAGTTGGCGTTGAGGGATGTGGTGCATGTTAAGGAATTGCACCTAAAATCTATTAAATTTTGACGGGTTAAACATGTTGCTGTTATGAGGACTGCAAAGCATCTGTTTCATCTTTATTCGAGATACACATAATTTTCCAACTACATCGTAAGAAATTGCCTTTTTAAGTATCGCATTTCAGGAGGAAGAAATAGAATTAATGGGAGTTATTAATGATTCACTTATTAATGATATCAAAATGCACTAAAATAAAAGAAATAATTGTAATCTTAATGATCAGCAATCAAACGTTTTTTAGACCGCATATTAGTGAATTTCAACTGCCTTCGCTATGAGTAATTTTAAACTTGGTGTTAAACATTAATAACGCAGTTATAAGGAAAGATAACTTTCCCAGGAAAGAAAACTTTCCCAGGAAAGAAAACTTTTCCAGGAAAGAAACATTTCTTCCAAAAAAATTGCATGCATCCATTATTATTATTAATTAAAGTTTATAACAGAATACTATGCATTAGAAAAATGTTGAAACATTTGATTGTCTTGCGTATTGAGGCATAATTGGATCTATTGGATGAGACTAATAATCTATTGGATGAGACTATAGTTTGCCTTAAGAAATTCTGATGGTATAATGACATGTTTGATTGTGTATAATGAAGTAACATGTTTCTAAAGCCCCATATATGTCTCCTAAATTTAGCCTTATAATATATACTGATATAAGAATAATTTATGTGGTATGAATTATATGAAATATATGTATGCAATGTGAGTTGGCATGATTGATATAAATAATCTAAACTTAACTTTGATTTGCCCTTCATTTAGAGCAAATCCCATTTATAAATATAGAATAAACGGAAAACATGAGATAATTAAGCGTGAATCACTTCCGACTATAATATGTATTTAAATAAGCAATAGATCTCTTTGATAATGCTTATTATATTACCTCTAATATTCCTGAAACTCTAATATTCACAAGAATTTAGATCAACACTAGCGAATGAATGTAATGCAATAAATAAATCTTTGAACTTAGTTCCAGTAATACGAAGTCATACCTCAAGTGAATGAACGGATTAATCGATTCAGCATAATGTGCATGCAAAAAATGCTGAATGTGAACAGCTTCGAAATATCGCGCACTTGTTAAATCTGATCGTGAATATTTAATTAATATGCAATCTATTTCATTGAAAGGAAATACAGTGTATGTTTAAATATTGGTCATATTAGAAGAAATTAGCATCATTAGTGATTAGTTCGAAATTTAAAAGTTTTCTGAAACCAGTTAGTTCATGCATAGTGACGTCAGTTTATAGATTGTATAAATGTGCTGTTGTAGTTTAGAGTTTCGCAGTTGTGGTACGTTTCACGTTTTAGATATGGTTGAAATGGTAATAGACGTGAAGCACAATGCATACTGCACACTAGATGTCATGAACTCTTAGAAGAACTATAAAAATCTTTGGATAACGACATTATATTTTTATTAATTAACTATTACGCTATTCAAACACGATACGGAGCTTCACAGCATAATAGGGGCGATCTGCTCCCTAAAACTTTTAAAAAGGCACTAGCATGTTCTTAAAGCCCAGCGAGAGAAGGGGTTTATCCAAGCAGAAACAGGCGAGAAAAATAATACGTACTAATTGCGGTCGCATTTATAGCTGAAGAGTCTTTGTGTAAATCCTGAGCAGCGATTGAACTAAAGATTTCGCAGTGCACAGAAAGAGTGACTAACATACTGTAGAGCGACAAAAAATGGTGCAAAGCGTATAGTTGAGTGGGAATATATTAAATTAAAATTTATGAATTTAAGGGTCTGTTGCCAGTCGGTTTCAATTATGTTTAATAATTTTGTTTCATATTTTATGTTCTACATATCCCCCCTTCAAAAAGAAAAGGGTTGGCGAGAGTAAAGCATTTTGAGAAGAAAGCAATAGTGTTAGCAAAGAAAGAGCAATTTTGCAGAATGTTGCAACTGCAATGAGAAAACAAATGAAATGCTTCGCGAACGTCTAAGTTTCAGTATGCCCCGTCATTTGTTTCATGAACTTTTTCATATTTGAATATAGGAAAAAACACAGAAATATAATTTAAAAATATAATAGCAACATGTCACACGATTTGGATATGGAATGCAGAAATGGAATTAAAGTTCAATTTGAGAGTCTCTAAGAGATAAGTTTATGAGTTTTCTTAAAGTTTTCTCCTGGAATCCTGAAAGTGGAGTATATACTATTGAGAAAACTTAAAGTTCTTGAAAATGAATCTGCGGAACACATCATGAAATTTACAGTCTGTTGAAATGCTTTAAAACCTTGTATTATAATCAATATGAAATCAAAATGTTTCCAATATATAGATATAAGATCATATTTTACACAATATAAAACAAATTCAGGTTTGGATATTGTAGAGCAATGAAATACTGAATATACAAAAACAAATAAAATACAATATAATAATAAATTTTGACAAAAATGAGAGCTCCTCCGCAAGCGAATCAGTCTGACAACCTGTTGTTGGCTGTGGGATGCTGAATATTGTAGAATACGCTTCGATTATGCTTCCAATTACACCACCAAGGTATGCGTAAAGGGGGGAGAAAATACTTTATAATACAATTACGCATAAAAACTTCTATTCCTTGTAAAATATAACTGGCTTTTAGTGTTGCATGAAAAAATCGGAGATTTAATTTAGTGTTACGGCCTTAAAAATTCTATCTATCTATCTATATCTATGTCTGTATATATTATCTCAAATATGAAGATGCGTTTTATTTGGTTTACAAAGTTAATACCAAGTATTTTTGCGCATTATCTTTCTTAATGAATATATGAATAAAATCTCTTCAACCTATAATTACGGCGAAACACTTGTAAGGTATTTCTCTCGCCTTCTTCGCATACCTTCGTGGTGTAGTGGTCAGCACTCTCGACGCGTACCGAGAGGTCCGTGGTTAGATTTCCGGCTAAGGCGTTGCTCATTTCTTCACTTTCCTGCTTCAGAAATCCTCTACAAGTAGCGCCCGAACTAAAAGGTGGTGGATGATGATTCTCCATCACCACGATTTGGCAACTGGGGTCCCTAATCCCAAGTCGCCATTTAAAAGGGGAGTATATAAGGTATTTCCTCCGCCATATTCGCATGCCTTCGTGGTGTAGTGGTCAGCACACTCGACGCCTAACCGAGAGGTCCGTGGTTCGATTCACGGCGAAGGCGTTGGTCATTTTTCATCCGCCCTGCTTCCGAAATAACCTGATGTCTCTATACACTTATTAAAAATTAAAAAAAACTCAGTCCAAAATATCGCACCGTTTACAGTAATTAGTGGACATAATTAAACGGAACATGATTTTGACTCCTGAAAATAGTTCTGAATAGATTGTTTCAGAAATCTCTTGGGTGAATTTCTCTCGTGTATTTCTTTCTTACTCTGTGTGACAAATTTCAAAGAAAACGTTCAGAAATTAAAGTGGTTTCTTTTATGATAGATAATAATATTAGACGAATGATGATTTTATTATTAGACGATTGACGATTTTATGATTTATAACTTTTCATTATTACATTGTTTTTTATTACAATTTTATTCATTGTATTGTATTTTATTATTTCATTGTAGAGACATTAGGTTATTTTTTGAATGCAGAAGACGTAAAAAATAAGCAATGCCCTCACCGGGATTCGAATCACGGACCTCTCGAATACGTGTCGAGTGTGCTGACCACTACAACACGAAGGCGGGAGAAATACCTTATAATTTTATGATTAGGCAAATTTTTTTAAGGTTTTGCCGTCCTTATTTACATCTTTAATTAATAAATGTATTTAAATACAATATAAATACAGTTCAAACTAAATTAAAGCAATAATTGTATCTTGCAGTCGAGTTTCAAATGGTTTGAGTAGAAACACAATATTATATGTGTACGAGATGATATTTTTTATTTAAAACTAAAAGATATTTAATGCAAACAGTTTTATACACTGCTGGCCACCCAAATTGCAACACCAAGAAAGACAATAGATATCACAACAAAATTTATTTAGTAGATAACATGTTGACCAAGTATCAAATGATTAAATTTATAGACTTCTATGAAGTGTGGTTCCTTCCAGAATCAGTAGCCAGAGTAGCCGCCATTGTTGGAGATCACCGCTGCCCCACGCCTCGGCATTGATTCAAAGAGACTTTGTATGTGTTCTTGGGGTACAGCAGACCAAGCAGCTTCCACACGTTGCCAAAGTTGATCGGGTGTGCCAGCTTCGGATGTAATCTGGATCAATCGTTCAGCAACCATGGACCACATGTTTTCTATCGGCGAAAGATCCGGAGAGCGAGCCGGCCAGGGAAGCAATTCAATCTGGCGACTGACGAAGAACCCTTGCACTATCCTGTCGAAATATGGCTGTGAGCAAGCCCTGAAGGTAAGGAAGGACAACTGGCTCCAATACCTCGAAGATGTAGCCCTGGCTGTTTAAAGTATCGGCAATGAGTACTAGAAGAATGCGAGAGTGATATCCAATACCGCCCCATACCATAATATCCGGTGCAGGACCGGTGTGGCGTTGCATAACGCAGCTGTTCAGCATCCTCTCTCCACGGTGTCTCCAGACTCGAATCCGACCATCGTGGTGTTGCAGACAGAAGCGTGACTCGTCAGTAAAGATAATTTCATTCCATTCTGCCGTCCACATCCTTCTTTCATCGCACCATTGTGGCGGAGACGTCTGTGGTTCTGTGTCAAGTGTAGATGAAGCAATGGACATCTTGCGGACAGACCACTCTGCTGTAAACGGCGTCGAATGGTATGCGCATACACTGGATGATACGTTACAGACTGAATGTGCTGTGGTATGGTTCGTGATGTGACTGAGCAATCCGTCACTGCCATGCGCACAATGTTCCTATCATCACGTGAAGTGGTGCACTAAGGTGGATGCGATCGAACTCGTCGGTCCGTCGTACCCTCCTGCATCCAACCGTCACATATCCGCATTACAGTCCTTTTGTTTCGTCCAACACGACTACCAATTTCCCTGAAAGATAATCCATACTCTTGGTAGGCCACTATCCTTCCTCTGTCGAACTCGGATACTTGATCAAACGATGATCGCTGTTTTACTACGAGGCATAATTGATGTTTTTTTTTGAAAACCACAAGAAAAACCCAATTGCCGAATTTGAAATCGTCGAAAACTCCAAGCCTTAAATAGCGCTTTGAAGTGCCACCACAGGCCGCGTGATGTGCGTCTGTGCTGAAATTCTATTCATTTGCATATCTCACCTCCGCTAATGCATGTTGTAAATTTCATGTTATTTGCATGCTTCCTTCAGGGTGTTGCAGTTACGGTGGCCAGCAGTGTATTTAATGTTAATTTCTACTGACTAAATAATAAAGAATTACTTGTCATTCAAACTTAGCAAAATCGTTAAATATTCTGAAAATGCTGATTTGTAAATTCCTATGCCCACTCCTTTATGCTTTAAGTTTTTCCTATATTAAATGCACCTAATTTGGAATTAGGGCGATAAATTTTGAAAAATAATTTTTAAGTAGCATAAGTTATGTAAAACGATTAATTTAACGAGATGTTTGTTAAAGAAATACAGTGACTCGTTTTCCGTACCAATGTATGAATCCTGACATTAATTTAAATAAACATGTGACCAGTACATGAAATAATGAGAATTACTGTGTCTTTTGAGTTTGTCGTGACAGAAAAGCTTCAATATCTTCATCATTATCTTTGATGGTTAAGGGTTTAGTTATAGTTAGTTGTTCAATTTAAAACACGTAAACAGCAATAAAGCAATCTTTTGAGAAAGGTCTAAAAAGCAGTTTTTTACTAATTACATAATTTAATAAACTAAAAAAAACTTTATTAATTAATAATTTAAATTGTTGCATAGTTAAAAGAAATTCTAAAGAAAATGCAGATAATAAGCATTAATCAAAAATGTCAACAACTCAGGCCATAACTGCGAGTTTCATATTAATTTTTCATGGATTCTTTGAAATACCAGAGGTGACAAGAGGTGAGTAAGCTATTTCTATCATTTTCTTAGCTTTCGTGCTCAGAAGACATGTTATTTAAAATAAATAAAATGGAGTTTAATAATATCACTGTTAGAGAATGTATTTATTTTTGTTTGTGTCTTTCCCTTCATCTTTAACAATAAATATTCTTTAGTGCTTTAAAATGAGTAATTTCTCTACCTTTTATTGAATTGCATCATGTAGGTAGATGATAAATGGACCTTATTTCGTTGTGTTATTAATTAAGGATTGCTTTTAACTGTCTTGCAAATTATTCTAAATTTTTATAAAAGTAATTTTTAAATATGTTTTACCTTATAGTTTGAACGATTTGGGTTCGAACATGTGGTGCATTTTTATGTGAAATTCTTAACGTTTTTGCAGATATTAATTCCATTTCTTCTCCCAGCGTAAGACTAGAATGCGATAAGAATAGCCGAGAGTCGTTAAACATATTAAATAAAAGATAATTATTATGTTCTAAAGTAAGAAATTTTGCTGCTATCACATGCACTCGTTAGTATACGTCTAAAAATGGAGAAAACATCTCCTGAACTGATTAATCTGCTTTTTCTTTCAAAGCAAGAGCTTTTAAAATTTGTTAATAGATAATATGAAGCTGAACATTTATAAGTACAAATGCATCTGGATTTAATGAATTATCCAAAAAAGGCCATGAAATTCGTTAAATTGAGATTATTTATTAAATGTAAGAGAATAATATATATGTGCAACTTGACACAGAACTTATGCACAGCTCTCGTTGTGACACTCCCGGTAAAACGAATAAAGAAAAGGTTACATGAAACATATAATAATGCAATTTCTAAAACGTTATCTGATTATTTCTAAAAAGGCATTTATTATTTATTTTTTCAATTGAAAATAAGTCTGAGTTTAAAGTATATGTTTCTTTGATAGGTTTCAGGTTAAAGATTTTTTTATCAAATGTTTTTAAACGTTAGATCTATCATTTTCTGCTTCATGTTTCTTTAGAAACGTTTTTTACTCTTTAGAGCCGGAAAGTGGGTAAGCAAATGCGATTTGTTGAAGGTAATCATGCTCTTTTGGCCCCTTGCTTTATTATAACTGGAGTGTACTGAAAGTTCTAAGTCTGTTGTCGCATGATCTGAAAATCAGTATGTTCTTTCCACACTTCGATAACTTTGTCGCACTCGACTGAATCGTGTAATAAAAAAACTCTCATTTTAAAATAAACACAGTGGCCCCCATTTGTTTTCTGACACTAGTCTTTTGGAAATATATTTGTATAAATCTTGTGCTAACTACTGAAACACAGATTCTGTTTTTTTGTAATATAGTATTTTTTTCTACTTTAAAACTTTCTCGTTACAAAATAAATATCATAAATATATTCATTGCTATAAATTAATTTATTTAAATTTATTAGAGGTTCACTCACATAATAATTCGAACCCTTAAATCTTTTGTTGAGATGTATTGGCAGATGAAATTGGTTTTTTGCCATAATTTTTTGTTTTAAATGAAAATATATCTTAAGAATTATCGTTTGTATTTGGAAATGTTACATGTTTAGCCATATATATTAATAATTCCATATCTGATGTGAACATATCAGGAAGCTATGAACTAACGCCATGTTCTGTTAGAAGTTCAACTTTTCATCATTTTAAAGATGGTAAAATTATTCCAAAAAGTCCTTGATGAAAAGGGTTCCGACCATCTTTGATGTGACATGGCAGTGTTGAAACTGTACTGAAGCCTGAACAAACTTCCAAGCTAATACGCGCGAGCCGGAGATTTATACTACGAAATACAAACTTAAATCCTAATATTAATACTGAAACCTCACAGAAGATTGAGAAGAATATTTGTCAATAAAAATAATCATGAAATCGTTACGAGAATCATTAGATTATATGGATAGAGTGGACGATCAAGCAAGATGGAAATTCTTCGTTAACAAGAAAATAAGACAAATATACCTATACTCTCAGAACCTTTGGTAGGAAAAAATTTGTAATATTAAAACAATATAATGTTTGCAAACGAGTCACAATTTAATGCATTTTGGTCCGATGGACGAATTGCTCGGTGGCTAATAAAAAACTGAATCCAAGAAACTTGCTGCCTACTGTTAAGCATGTAGGTGAAGACATGTGGTTTGGGAATGTTTCGCTGCTGGGAAACACAGGTTTTACAGAAAATAATATGGATGAGTACAAATATATAAATAATCTCAATAAAATGCTGAAAGCATGTGGAAAAAAATGGAATGCAAAGTAATATTTAAGTTCTATCAGGATAAATATTGTAAAGATAGTGCCTTAAATGCTCGCTTGTGGTTATTATAGAACTGTCTTAAAGCTGGCAAAACTCCAGACCATGCTCTCCAGACCTAAATCCTGTCTAACATACAAATGTAGTCATTTGGAGAAAAAATAGGAAAACATGGCATTTCTTCGAAGGTTCTGCTAAAAGCAATTCCTGCGGACAAATATACAAAATGGATCATACTTACCCGAAAACAATTAGTTGAATTCCTGCATGAAAGTGAAGTGCATGAAAATTGAATTTCAGGTAAAAGATATCCAATAAAGTACTGAATGAGCTGTTATTTTCGTGCTTTTATTAATTACAAACTGTTGGTTTAAAATGTTCGAATTCTTGTATGAATTCATTTTCTGAATTTTTCGAATATTTTTTTTATCCTCCAAAAGTTTGAACAACCTTTTTCGAAAACAAGCAGGTTTTAGAAAAAGTGGTTAATAGCAGGTATAAAAAATAATAAAGTTGTTTCGCTAATATTCAATAACTGATGTTTGCAAATAAATTTGGAAAACACAAGTGTCGGGAAACAAATGTGAGCCACCGGAATTTTTGTCAGGACTAATATGACGGTGTTCAATTTTCATTAATGTTACGACGTAGATTTTCGACATAATTCCTATTTAATTAAATACAGTTATCCCAACATGAAACTAATTTTTTCAGCAATTCTCAAAGAACTTCTTCCGTATCTCCTCACTCTCCTTATAGTTAAACTCTCAAATTCAAATAACCCGTAAAAGGTTTTTTTTCAAATGTGATAGCAGAATACTCCTCGTATACGTTGAACAATTTCTGAAGTTTTCACACCTTCTTTCACAAAAGGAAAATGGCTGCTCTTCGTGTCTTCGATATTCTGCAAAAGCAATGCTACAAAATTTCTGCTCTGTGCACAACAAATGAATGAGACTAAACAATACAGATGGGATAGCTGCGTAAACATGTCGCGACATGCACGGGATAGATACATAAACATAATCTGGCTTTGACCAAACATGTTTGCAAGGTCTAGGGACTGAACTAGAGCTCAGCTCTTAAACATTTGCAAAAGCCTTACTTTCATTTCTTCATTAAAAAGGCATATTTCTGAAAATTTACAATACAATACATATTTTTGTTATTTTGCTTAATTTTTGTTGGAATAATGAAAACAAATTCCCTACTTTGAGAAATTCTTTAAATAATGATTCGACTGTCTATCGATATTCAGAAATAATGTAACTGTACCTTAAAACCTTCTAATTAAGGCGAATCATCAGACGCATTAAAACTTAAATGTAATTTAAAATATACAAATATTGCGTAGTTTTCTTAGCGATGCCGCGTAGCAAGATTTCAGTTTGTATGTGAACCAAGTTTTATTGAAATATCAATGAAAAGGGAAGCATAATGTACTTAGCAACAAAGGATTTAATTTAAAACCATATTTTAAAAGTTTCGGCTTGCAATGAAATTTAAAAGCCAGCAAACACTTAAAATAATTTGCATTTCGATGAATGTGCACTACATAGTATTGAAATGAGCACAGAAATTCATAGATCATGATTTCTTAAGGAAATTTATCTTAGGCAGTAATAATTACAATTGAATCCTCTATATAGCCCTTGAATCTTAAAAGTACACCGTAGCTTAGAATAAACATTGTACATGACTGTTATAAATGAGAACTACTTGAAAAACAAGCTAAGTTATATGGGCAGCAGAAAAAATATTCTTAAGAGCATTAAATTCATGCCGCCATACAGTTTAAATCAAATTTGTCAGTAATATCGACTGATCTTTATATGCATGTGATTCACATTAGCCTAATAAAAAATCATATGATTTTTGGTCTACGTACCTGATTGGTGATACATAAATGAATCATCTAATTGTTTCCAAAAATTAACAGTAATTTAAAATTAAGTAATTCAAATTTTATGATTTAAAGTAAAATTTGCTTTAAATTTGAATTCTTGAAAATCATTTGAAATTTTTCAGATTCCAGCATTTAGCAGCTTTCCGGAAGGCGTAACTACATTGTGTGTAAAACTTTTCATGCGAATTACAAATGTACTTAGAATCTAAGTCTGTGTTTTGCATTTCATGTACCAAGATGTCTTTAGATTTTGCCTGTATGATTATGAATGGTAAATGTTTTGGTACATGGATTTAACTGTGATCCGAAAATGATAATAATAATTCATTTTTAATTATATCTACAACATTGTTATTTCTTGAAAGATTATTTAAGATTCTCTGCGATGCTGATAATTGTATGTCTTATTAGATAATTATAGAACTAGCTTATTATCAAAATGAAAACAATTTTGTGAAAAAAATACGAAATACGTTCATGAAATAATGACACTAAATTTTAATTTGCATATGTCCTTTTTGAACCACTAGACTGCATTTTAAACATTCTCATAATGAAAAGAATGTCTTTTGATTTATTTATCTTAGAGGTATGATGCTAACTCTTTTCAAATATTTGAATACTGTCAGTATTTCTATCACATTATCTAACTAACATTCGAGTAATAAATGCTTCGAATTTATCTTCGATAAAACAGCATGTAATTTGGTTCACAAACATGTTAATTGTTCGTTCAACTTTAGCCTGCGAAATGGAAATCTCCCCGTAAATTGATGAAAGTGATTCAGGTAGATAGTAAGTTTCCACTGGTTATTTTGTTTTTTTATAAACAAACATCGTTATGGAAAAATAAATAAAGATGAGTCATTCAAAGATACAGCAGTATTCATTCCTTCTGCGGAAACCTTATTATTTTCTATTTGATAATGACTTCCCAATTTACTACGCAGAAATTCAGTCACATTTTCTGTTGTAAATCATTCGGACTTACTGTTGAAGCATTGAGATGTCTTTTAGATTCCTTCATTTCATAGTTTAAAACAGGTAGGTCAAATATATAAACATATGCTTTCTAAATAACCTGTTGTGGGCCGCATAGTTTTGTATGAGTTTAGTATTTATTCATAATCTTTTTTTTAAAATGGGAAGTAGTTTACATTAAATTACAATTTTAAGCAAAACTTTGCTTAAAATGTCTGTCGCTTCTGAAAGTCGTGATATATAAGGTGCCTTGTCTTACCTTTCTTTTAAAGAATTTATAATCACCTTCGGAAGTGAGTATTCATGAAAATTTTATTCGTCATTCTCTCCAGTTTCTTGTAACAGCCAATATTCTCTTACGTTTCTTGGAAGTATCTGAAGCTGATAAATATTTAAGCAATGTCTTGAGATTCCTTGTTTTCTTAGCAATAAAATGAAAGTCTTAGTGTTTAAAGACGTTTTTGCCGTAGCTATAGTGGAGAAAGCTGGAAAGATGGTTAAGTATGCATATTTTCAGTACCTGTGCTGTATACTAATTAATGGATTTCTATTTTTAATGATTTCAGTAGTAATTTATTTAAGAATTAAAAATAAAAGTCCTGATTACCGTAATTGTCTTTTAGCACCTAAAAGGTTTTGCAAACTGTTTGCAGACTTTCTTACGTTCACGATTGTAAAATTTTGACGGATACAAAATGCAAGTTCAAATTAAATTATAGTTTATTTAAATATACTCAAATGTCTTTTAAAAATGATAAAATATACTTAATGAGAAATTTTATTATGTTTATCACCATTTTTTTAAAACTTTTATGTTCATTTAAAGTTGTTTTATACTCTAGATCATTGATCGAATTGTGCACCATTACTAGAGCAAAATAAATTAGCTAATATGAACATTTTATTTTTCTGTTAAAAATCAAGTTCGTGTTTGCAACTAAAAATAAATAAATATCTCCTTCAAGAACTATTGACAACTTTTATGCTATTAAATGTCTAGCATGCATTTGTAACAAAAACTTACGTGTAGTTCAAAGTAGATATCATATTTTCTAAGATATCCCTGAAATTAATGAGAATGAATTAGCTATAAACATTTCTGAGTTTCAAACTTTTCCGAAACCGAAACTTGAAAAGAAAATTAGCTAAATCCGCGTCATTGAAATTTCTTTGCTTTTAAATGAGAAAACTATTGTATCAGATATCACATTAAATGATAGTGTAATTAGGTGCAAACATATTTGCTAGCAAATAAAGAACAGTTACAGAAATGAAAATGTTCTAATGCCACAAAGTGAAGATCTTTCGCATTCAGTGTAAAATTATTATTTGTGACCAAGAAGACAAAAATGATTCCGAACTGTAGAATTACTGTTTAAATTTAAAATTATTACTTTTGATCAGGTCCAAAGAAGTAAAGGAATGTTTTAGAATATAGTTTACGGTGACGTTTTAAGGGTGTATTGCCATATTTTTCTCTCTACCCTATTAGTACTCCGTTATAATAGAGTAGAGATACAGAACATTCTGTTAGCTGGAATTGTAATATGCATTACGTAAGCTGCTGCTAAAAGATAATGAAAAAGCTTTTACTTACTTTCAAAGCTTTGCGTTGGAGACTTCCTAGGGGTCAATTAAATTTCAGGCATATGGTAGAAGTCTAAAATGGAAATAAATAAATTCAGATGCACTCACAATAATGGCTGTGCATTATTCTTTACAATTACTAACTACGAAAGTTTTCAGATATACGAGTAAAATTTAGAATACATCAAATGCCGCCATTTTTAGTATATGAACATGTGTCTTCTATTTATTAAATCAAAATGATGTGGCTAGTGTCGGCATACAGGTATTTCATAAGTAAGTCTAAAAATTATTTCTTTATACATTTTCATACAAAGCATTTTCGAAGCATTCTCTGTTGTGAAGGTCTGAGTGAAGGAAGTTCAAGAAAAGGTATTGTAATTAAAGTTATTTCGATATCTGTCTCCTTTATTTTGGGATTGGAGTATGTCAAGAAATGAACGGCCTTTGTTTTATTTCAATATAAAATAAATATAAATAAATATATACATATAAATAAAGTAATATATATATTCTGTTAAAAGGCTTTGTGTAATATAAGGTTTGTCATCAAAATTTTCTTCTTTTTATGCACATGATGGCCCTTCTTTTTGTGCGGTCAAACTTTTCTTAATTCTTAAAATGTTTCCAATTATTGTTTGCTCTAACAACTTAAAATGGGATATATGAAATTTGTTTTATCTTTAAACTAACATTTTACGCAAAACATAATTAATTACTGTACATTTCTAGCCCCATATTTAAATGTTTTATTTTATTCTTTTACACAGGAATATTTTCATCTTCTAAGGGCTTACCAAAATTCAACTCTTGTTTACACTTTTTAACGAGCTCTAAATGTACACACAGAAATTTGTAAACTAAAAATTAAGCTTAAAACACGCACGGAATCCAAACTAAAAGTTAATAGATCTTACAAAATTTCATAATCACAAAAGCAACAGGCAAATTCCTGTTAACTAATCGCATTTACAATAAGTCAGTAACTTAGCAAAGCTCTGCAGACATAGACTTAACTGATCATACTGTGACGTAAGTAAATACATAGATTTGTATAAATTTAATAAACTGTCACCGGGTAAATATAAATTTCTCACAGCAATTGAATTCAAAATTGTCAGCAGCTCACGGACCGACTAGGTGAAAGGGAGTGCAGACATGAATAGTATTTGATTCAGTCAAATCAATCAATATGTCAAAAAATACCTGAATTGCTTAACTATCTTTTATTCTTGCTTTACGTATTTCTAGAGTGTGTAACTATGAACATGAAGTAGTGTGACTGTACTCTAAACTTAAAGGCTGATATCTCGGGTAATAAAAGTGCATTAGAAACCTACACATTGATCAGCCTTATCAACAAGAACCATATGTTTATCAAATTTTGCGACTGCGTTTGGCTTATTAATAATTTTAGCTCAATATTTTTAGTTTCTTTATTAATTTAATTTCTTTTAACGAGGAAAAGTAGGTAATTATCTGTTTATATTTAAAAAAAATGTACACGAATAATTGTGAAAGGGATTTTTCCAGTAAGTAGATTTATTAGCAAAATCACCAGTTAATATTAGTCATGGATGTTCAGTATAGTAGTCAAGAGCAAAATGTTGACAGGCAACGCTATAAAAGACGTGCATTATGACGGCTGAAAGCAAACACAGAAGTAGGCAATAAAAGTGTGATAATCCTATAGTGATATACAGACCAGAAAAATTAATATTGAGACAAAAAATAATGTAAAAAAGGATTAACCATTTTAAGCAAATGAAAGTGCGGTAATTAAAAAAAAGTTCGAAAATAGGTTTAATGATTTGAAAATTCAGGATATAGTACATTTAAAGCCTCAAAAAACGAAAATAAGTATATTTGGTTTAGTTCACGGAAACTTGCGATGTATTCTGCTTTTGAAGAAGTGACTTTTATGCAAACATACGAGTGTTTCGTATGCACTTGACATGCAGGGAGAAGACTACAATAATTTGTGTAACGATAACATAGTCTTGGATTCATGCAAACGAAAAATATTTAAAAAATATTTCAAAATAAAAGAAATAGGAGGGGCAGTGTAATTTATTCCAGTCATACGAAATATTAATTTGGCAGCAACGATAGCAGTTGCAATTTTTCTGCTATGGACATGAGCCCAGAAGGGATTTGGGAAATGAAAGGACGTCTGGCAACTTTCCCTTAAAGTATTTTAATTCTAAAGTGAAATTTACAACCACAGACTAATTTATCAAACTAACACATTTACAATTCTATTTGTTCATTAGTACAATATTTAAGAATTTACTCTACAGCCAAATTAAAGTTTCTTGAAAAGGGAAATTCATGTTCGATGAAGCGTGATAAGAGAAAGAGAAAGGTAGTTTGATATATAATTATTCATGTAATAAAAAGTTATTGCCGTTAAAATATAAATTTATGAAAAGGATTGCTTGCTTTAATAATAGTTTGTTCAACTTTGCAATAATACTTATTAAACGCTCTAACGCACGATGTTAAACCGATTGGTATAAGCCTTCCAAAGCATTCCCGTATGAGCAGAAACATCTGTGTATTATTTTCATCGAATATTGAGTATTATTCAAGGTTTAATTAATGAATGTTTAAGTGTCATATAACAGCTGAAAGAATGGAGCATTACATCTGGTTTTATAAATATATGTATATCTGCAGATAAAATCTGTTGCAAAAGCATAATTTCATTTTGTTGATATCGAAATCTTTTGGCATTGTGCATCACATGTAAAATTCCTGGTTTTTTTTTAATTTCCAGAAATCAAAGGTACATCATAGATAGATAGATACAAAATAAGATAGTCCCCCCACATGTTTCGTCATCTTTAATTAATGCTCTTATTTGGTTATTAAACTCTCGTGAACTAGAAAAGCAGATAGACACCCTTCATGAGTCCACAGATATGAAAAAATTCTGTAACAATGAAAAACATTTTTGTGGCTAAAATAATATATAAGTATTAATCATTAACAACATACTATTTGATTAAAAAATTAAAGTACATTTTTAGTAAAATAGTATGTTGGTATTTTGTTTTGTAAACTACGTAAACGTTTAAATGGATCTATAATAAACATATTAATGCTACGTCAACTTGCAAATTTAGGTTAGGGTTAAGAAAAACTTTGAGTTTAGATGAAACTCTGGAATGTTAGATAATCATACATTCATTTAATGAAATACCTTTATGCTAGTAGCTCCTTTCGGGATGGTCAGAACAAATTTCACCAAATATTCTAATGACGGCAGAAGTCTCCCAATCCTGTCAGTTGTTACATTTATATGAAGTGTTGTTTAGTTTGCAAGACACGCAATATTCCTGCCATTAAATCTTGAGACATAATTATGCCCTGCCACTATTGATCCTATTGTGACACGAAAGGAAATAAAGTTAGCCGTTGCTGAATAAAATTGTCAGGTTTTTCAACTTCAAAATGCACTCAGGATTTAGGAATTCCCATATATTTGTTGATTTGACATTAGTCATGCGACTTCGACCTAAATGCTCAGAGTCACGATTAAAACGTGATGACCTTTAAGTTAAAATTCTTAGCGCGCGTTTCGGCACATTAACGTTTATTCAACACACCACTTTAAAATTTGCTTTTCTGTTTTCAAATTTTATACTTCTCACCTCTCATCAGATTTCCAAAAGTAAATGGATATTTCATTACATTTTACGATGAAATACTTTTTAGATGTATAGTACTGTAAATGAAAAAGCGCATTATGTTTTAAAATTCATTAAAACGTTAACCTAGTATTTAAGTCAATAAAAGAAAACTCATTCAAATTATATTTCAATTTTGAAAAGTCTGATAATATTTCGATTTTAAAGGAATGATAAGCAGAAAATGCGTATAATATGATACCTATTTCTGTTTCCCGTTTTATATGAGCTAAAAGTCTTGTTTTATGTAAATTAAACCTGATCTGTAAATGATTACTGTTTTATCTCAATGAAAATCTCCTAATCTTTAATAGGGATTTTAAAGTAATTCTAACCAATATTTTGATTATTTGTAGCTATACGCTTTCTATAAAAGGATGGGACTAGGTCACATAATGGAACGCATGGAAGGAATGATATTCCTATTTGAATGAACCGAAAGCACTTTTATCTCAGATACTATCTTATACAATCTATTTGAGATAGATTTTATGCTAAAATTTGTAAGAAATTTTTCTTATGATACTTATGTATGTATGATATAAAATATATTTATTCAGCTCCTCTTCGTGAAGAGATAGCTCGTCATATTACATATAGGGGTTTGAATGTCTGAAATTTTAATCTGTGATTGGCTATTTTACCGATGCTTTTTGAAAAATACACAAAGTACTCAAATAGAAATTTAACAATTGCAAACCCGAATTAATAAATTTACCGTCTGTAAATCTGAACATAACGCATTTCACTCAGCCAGTAAATACTGCAGTAAATAGGATGTGAATAATTAAAAGAGGGAAAAATCACAGTTTACGTATTGCTAACATAGATCTTTTCAAGAACTGCATGGAAAACATTTCAAATAATATTTTAATGAAAATACATTGATATTTTGCAGATCATAATCTATGAAGTATTAAAGAATAAAAATATCGCATTTTAATAGTGCATAGTAAAATAGTGTTTAGCAAGAAAATGTGTTGTAAATTATCATATATAATAACAAAAGAGTCATTGAATTAATCCCTAAGCTGATATAATTTTGTGTATAATGTGTTAACGCTAACAGAATCTTTTGAAACTGTAGCTATTTAATGAGAAAGAAATTCATCGATTTAGTAATTTTAGGTAAGAAATTAAAATATGATATTCTATGTTGCTTAAAGAAGAAACATACTAGAATTTAAACTGTTTTAATCAAACAGTGGTTAGTTATTTTAAAGTGCAAGCTACAGACCAGTAGATTTTGAGATAGTAAAATTAAAATCAAGAAAATAAATGTTTTATGCAGATTTCAAAAATAGTGTCTGGCATTGCAGAAACGACTATGAATGAAAGGTGTATCATATGCTCATAGTTCAAGCTCAAACAACATTACCATGCAAACTAAAGTGTTCACAATCTGCTAGAATTTACTTAGGTAACATTCAAAATGCGTAGTACACTTTATCACGCTCCATTAATACTTTATGAAGTAAACAAAAAATTAAAAAAATCTTGGACCACAATTAATTTTTTAAACTGGTTTTATGGAATATTTATGACACTCATAACAAAATAAGTAAAGCACATGTCTGAAATTAAGAATGTGTTTGTTTATTAAATATCTATCTATGTACTTTCCATTTGCAAGTGTTGTGTACTTTATTTTTCTGGGCTTCTATAAAAAACTTAACAAATAACATACATTTAGTTTATATGGATAACTCTGAACTTAGCAAAATTAGGAAAAAATGTATGAATTACATTTGTATGCAATTTTTTATATTTGGGATGATTCAATACTCGAATGTTTTCATACTATGTTTTCAGACTGTACGACTATAGCTAAACCACCATATATTGTGTTTAAACTTTGATGCAAGAAGAAATAGATTCCAAATAACATGTGCCAAAATGACTTGAAATATATGTATTTATTTTTTTAAAATAATTAAATAAATTCTCATTTTGAATTGTACTTTACTTATTTCAAAATGGAATAGTAATATAATTATAATAAATTGGAATAATAGAAGTAATATCCAAATTAGAATAATATTAGAACTCAGATCATAAATGCTTCCGCATAATACATCATGCTTAGTGGTTATATATGTCTGTGTAATGTGTATATATATATATAATCAAGAAAAGCTGAATTACATAGAAAACTAGTCTCATCATATAGTGGTAAACTTACTAACATTAAAGCGCAAAACACAAAATAATAAAATCCAAAACTTGTAAAAAAACTGAAATAAAATTAAAACAGTACAAAATAAAACAAAATTCATTCCTATATAATTTATGAAAAATTAATTATTATATTAACCGGAAAGGTTCATGCTTAGGTACAGGATTATTGTAAGGAGTAAAAAGATTTAGCAAACAAAGTAGAAATTACAATTAAGTAAATAAAATAAATTAATTTTTTCAGATTTCTTTCTAAATTAAAATTTAAAAAGCAATTAAAATCTTTCCATAATATTTTATATCAAAGTGAATTTTAATTATTCATAATTTAATGCTTTAGAAAGAGTCAGCAGGAGGTAATTATCTCAGAAATTTGAAACTCGAATAATTAAGGAGTTCTGAAAATGAGTTTCGTTCTTCTTGATTATTTGAGAGAACTCTCTTCAACTTTTTCATAAATTAAATTTAATCAATCTCAGCTGCATTTGAGTTAGATTTTAATACAGAAAGTCCTAAATTTTAACCTTATTAAATTGTTGTTAAATATATATATATATATAGATGTACAGGTTATTAAAAAAATGGCAACAGTCTATACTTTTTAAATATTGATACTAGATATATACTTCTTATCATAAATTGTCTTAAAATACAGTGCATAATTTCAGGAAAGCAGTCCCAGTATTGTAGTTGAAGAGGGTTCTGTAAGGAAGCCTAATCTTGCGCTCGACGTCCCTAGAGTAAAAATTTCTTGAGTACATAAGAAAAGCATACTTTTGTTTCCTGAGTAAATCCTTCTCAATCCATCGTGTTGAGGCTTTCTGTAAAATTCTGGTCCTTGTTTTAAAAACCGTTTTATCTAATAGCATTCGTTTTAGTGTTTAAAGAAAGATATTATGTAGCACCTGTATCAAAATATATTCGGAAGAGACGTTTATGTAAATTACTATAGAAAAGTTCAGGGAGGAAATAATTTCACAAAGGTTGTAAGGTATATTTTAATTTTATAACAGTTATTTTTATTTAATGCATCTTTCCTAGCTTACCTAGCTTCAACTTACAACTCCCTACAAGAATGAGTTTTTAGAATTGCGTTAAATGCAAATGAGAAAGAGAACAGTATTTAAGTCAAATTCAACTGACTTCGAGAGAGAGAGAGTGAGGATTCTTGAGTAGCGAGCGTTTTGCCTTTGGGCTACGTCTCTCTAAGCTGTTACTGCTCTCGGCCGTATTATGTGCCTTTTGATAGTTCGCTGGTTAATCTAATATTACGAGTCAAACAGTTTAGATCTGTGTTAGCTTCGGCTAAATCTCTTTAGTTAGTCATTAGTTAGTTCTTATTTCTACATTTTAAGTCCAAGTGGAGGCTTTGTTGGACGCCTAAAGAAAGGCACCGACTGTTAATCTTATTTTGAGCAAATAAAGGGTAATTAACCGTTTTTGAGTTTACGTTTCTGTTCTCGAAATTAAGCGAATAATCGCTTAGCGGTTCACTAGGCTCCTCGAAACTTAAATTAACGGAATAAAAGTGTGGAACACTAGAAGGTGATTTGTAACTAATTAGTTGTATTGTCTAACATAATAAGCATTTCGTTATACCACTGACTTTGTACAAAGGGACACCTGAATATCTGAATTTTAACCACTTCTAGATTAATTATGCACCAAAATGAAGAAAAATAAACTTAAAGTTCTTTTTCATTTGGCGAGAAAACAATTAAATTCAAGGTGTCTGATGTGAATTTTTTATACTTGAAGTTATGTTGAAACTGTAACATTTAAAGATTTAAACTCTTAAAAAATGTTATTAATCAAACTTTTCAGAAATTGTGTGTGACGAATAACACAGAATATGTTAGTCGTTCATTCAGGATTAACAAATTCCGTTTTCAAGATAACAAATGGAACTCGCACTTTAATTTCTTTAAAGAAAAGAGAAACATCATTCTCTTTTTTTCTCTTTCGAAGGAAAATGCTTTGTTTCAAACAAAGAAAAGATTATCTTCGATTTGAAAAAACTAGAAATGAAATTTTGCTGTGATTAATGACAGTGCATTATTCTTTTAAAATATTCTGAATGCAATTGTTTGAGCTATTAGGCAATATCTAATGAAGAAAATTTTGCTGCTATTATATGCAGCTTCATGAATATTACGTGCTTATGACGATCATCGAAAACTTATGCACTTACGCTTCTTACTATTTCTGTATATTCCCGAGTACACTTGAGAGGTTTAATATGTAAACCTCCGAGGAGTCGAATATGGAGTAAAAGTATAATTTCTTATCACTATCTTAAAAACGATTTGTTAGGTTACAAATACATATTGGCAATGAAATGAACAAATTATTATCATTTTCTAGATATACATAAATGATAGGTGAGGTATTATACAATTACAATCTACGCTTTATCCGGTTTTAATGTCTAATAATATTTATAATTTAGAGAAAACATAGATATTATCATTTAATGGAAATCAAAATGTTATTCATTCAGTGCTCTTATATGGCAATATCTTATTCCTTAGCGCTGTATAAAGGCAATGCTCTATGAAGGTATTTGCTTTTAGAGAAACGAATGTTTCAGAAGATCCAAGAGCAATTTAACCCTCCGAATGCTGGATCCGTCAATAACGCGTTTACCTTTTTGTCTTGAATATACACAAATGTTCTTACCGAGGCGACAGAAACCTGGATATCACAGGGAAATAACTTATGGCATATATATATTACCTGACTTCTTTGTACGGCTTATTAATTATACACATTTTCTTATTTTTTACTGAATTTCACTTAGACTTATATTCTCGAATTATTCTGACTTAATTAACCTATCTCTCAAGGCAAGTTGAAAGTGACCTCAAAAATTGGGAATTTTGATATTAAATATACCAGTCAATTTTCTCCGTGCGGGAGTAAAACTTCTTCTGATTTTATATTTTCGTAACCAATATGAAACTTTTCCAATTACAATTACAGGAACTGGGAGACCGTATTAAAATGTCACATTTAGTGATTTGTCGAAAATTCATTTTTTAAATTCGATATTTCAAAAACATGAATATTTTCGTCGTTCAAAACACTTCTGTAACTGGAAGTATATGACTACGACCAACGACTGCGAAAATAAAGGCCGTGTAAAGGATTGGGTGTATATATATATATGAGTATGTACTTGTTTGGTTCTGCCGATTGCAATAAAAAAGGAGATTTTCAACATTTCAAAATTTCAACGTTCTACGGCTAGTCGTTTTTGAGTTATGCGAGATACATACATACACATATACGTAAGTACATGAAGGTAACAGTTAGGGAAAAAAATCCATTTTGAATTAACTTTAAATCCATTTTACAATCTGTTATGGAGAAAACAGTTCTTTATTCTGTACGTACGTACAAACGTCACGAAAAAAAAAAAGTCCAAATGGATTCGGGAACGGTCAAAATGGATAGTTCTGATGAAATACGATACTCAAAATTTTTTACGATTATTATATTTTCCTTAACTTCGTACAAGGAAGGCCCCACCAGCGGCCAAACGGTAAAATCGCTAAACACTGGTAGTTCTGACCTGGGTTCAAATTCAGGTGAACATGCTGGCTGTATGGACCTTTTTTTCGGTTTTCCGCTCGCGTGAAGTGCTTAGTAAGGTCTTCGCGAAGGTCTTCCGCGCAAATGATTTCCCTTAGGCAAATAGCCTAGTATGCTTTCCCATAATAAAGTAAACCAACCGTGCAAAGACGTAAAAAGTGTATGAATTTTGTACCCGTGGGAGTTTAATCCAGACAATGACCGACTGTTTGGAACACGGTTAGTTTATGCCTCTAAAAGCCGTTAGATTTTCGTGTGCAAGAACCGTGAAATATAAACCGGGATTCGAATGGATCTTCAGCTTGCCAGTTGTACTCGCTAACAGCTTAAAAACCCGACACTATTCACAGGGGACTTACTAATTTTTTACATTCTTTTCTACGTTAAGGGCAAGTGGAGAAAGGCGCGAGATATGTTCAACCTAAACCAAGTGCTAACGAGTTACCATTCGTCAGATTTGAGTTCGGACACCTTTGTTAAAAATTTATGGTTTTCGGAGCCAAGAGCAGGGGAAATAATTGTGTTCTTCCTAGAATTTGGAATATGGATCTTCTATTCGCTAGCTGAACGAGTTAATGCATGAAGAAGTGTGATAACTTCTTACATCGCATTAAATATTTGAATGGAATTTGTACTCCTATGGCAAAAAAGAGAATGAGACAGATATTCATTATATTCAGATATATTATATCTTGCTGGAAGGTGTTTATACCTACGTTTTTATTCCATAATTTTTGTAGTCCCTTTCCCCTTTGGACTTTCACATTCTTACAAGTACTTTCGTCGGTTTTATATTAGCAAGCACGAAGAAAATTTAACTATTTCTTTCTTCTTAGTATAACACGCAATTACAAATTTTACTTTTCCTTTTAAAATTCATTCAGTTCCTATGCTATGTTTATTATGTTCACAGAGTACTATCGCCTTTTACTTCTCTAATAAAATTACCCTTATAAATTGTTTAAATTAAATGATGGAAATTTATCTATTTGAATCAAATTCCAAGCTCTAAGCTACCGAGCTCTTTTTGTAGCTATCAAATTCCTCTTATCATATTTTCATGAAATCTGATAATATTTTCGTCCGTGTTTTTAAGGTTTCTTATTCATTTTTGAATAAGATGAATAAGAAGTAAATTGAAACTAGAAGAGGCAACTGTTAAGTTCCAAGTTATTAAAATGCTCATTTGCAAAGTTAAAAATGAGACTTTTGAATGCCATCAGAACTCATGCTGCATTTTCTGCTAATGAAGCGTCGTCATACGTATGTTATGTGGAATAAGATGTTCTTTTATGTTACAACTTAGTACTCAGTTAGCACTTCGTTTCAGAACATTTACTTCAACTCTACATTCTAGCTCACGGCAGTGTACTAAAATTCAAACTAATGTGCGAGATTCTTTGATGAAAATTTGAAACATAACTAATAACTAACTAAATGCATTTGCACTGAAGAATTATTCAAATCTGAATAAAATCTTAGACTTTTAGGAAAATAGATGTGAGTAGAGCCAAAGAGATCGATTTATTTAAACCTCTGCGTTTTGTTACTAGTAATCGCAATGCTTAAGCTTAGCATTT
This sequence comes from Stegodyphus mimosarum, assembly GCA_000611955.2. NCBI lineage: Eukaryota > Metazoa > Arthropoda > Arachnida > Araneae > Eresidae > Stegodyphus > Stegodyphus mimosarum. Next base: position 156,051 of record KK121354.1, on the reverse strand, counting down.
CAAAAGTTATAATCTAAAGATAAAGTACAAATTATATCAGAACTTGAAGTAAATTTTTTTAATGTAAAACAGTGAGTCATAATATATTAAAGATTAAAAAAATGAAGAATAAAAAAAAATTTTACTAATTTTGTGTAGGTTTCAATAATTTTAGTGAAATTATATGGGAAGTTGTAGCATTTTTTGTATAATGATGTAATATGAAAATCTGAAGAGACGAAACTGCCGCAAAAATAAAATTACGGGGATAAGTTTATTTAACATTGAGGTAAATGGCTCCCTCACCAATTTGGAGAGATATCCCTAAGCTAGTTATTGTTTTGGCCACTATTTTTGTCACCAAAAGTCATCAAACGAGACCATTGGTGATATTTTACCATTGGTGTGCTGCTTGTTTGCAGTTCGGAAGAGAGCTTAGGACGACGGATGACGTTAATCACGATTTAAGGGCACTTATTGAAAACGACAACTTTGTTGCTGAAATTATGCCGTATCTGAAAGAATTCGCTCGTTTGAGACCTCAAATCAGGGAGCGTGTCGAACAAAAACAAGACAAAAGAAAGGAATACTTGGATAAAAGACGTAGACAAACTTACTGTCAGTCTGGTGATAAAGTATGGATAACTATACATCCAGCCAGTAAATCCATGCACAAGAAAAGTAAAAAATTTATGCCTAAACGTGAAACTCCGTATCTAGTGATTACCAACAGATCTCCCACATCATATGACATTGCAGATCTTGCTACTCCTGATCAAGTGTTAGGTACTTATCATACCAATATGCTAAGACCCTATAAACTGCCTGCATCGAAAGACCAAGGTCCTGTCACTCCCATAAGGAAAAGAGCCAGACCTCGCAAAATTGAACTATCCAACACGGACTCCTTGCCGGGACGTCATCAGAGCTCGAGGGGGAGTCTGTAACGAACGCTAGCTGACAGCCCCATGTATTCCAGCGCCACCTTATCAGACATTGTTCCAAAACGCCTACGCCCGAACTAGTTAGTTCGATTTTCGGTAGAGGACTATAAACATGTACTTTTTATGTTCATTTGAGTAATATTTCTTTGTGTTACTTCTTGCTAGTTTTGTCGTGTAACTTTCTTTATGTAGTGTTTGTGTGTAATTAAATTCTTTGGCAAATGTTGAAATTTGTCTGGGTTAAATTTTACCAGTTTTGTTTAACAACTTTACAGCTAGCCGTGGTCACAACGCTACAGGAGTAGTTTTGGAATGAATACTGAAATGAATGTATTTATGATATAAGGAGTTCTCATCATCTCTTACTACCCAGTATTGAATAAGATGTGCAATGCTATTGGTTCATCGTGGCAAATCTGGTCAACATTTGCTAGAAGAATGGTCAAACGTTGAAGAAGCATTTGGAATGTTTTGCAGGTGTAACCTGCTCATTGCAATAAAGTCGTCGAATTCTTGACATTTAGGAGTGATGTCATCGTAGCCCTATATAACAATCTGTGCCTTAACGTCACCAATAATAATTCTTGTGAAATTCTGGGTTATTTTCCTTTGTTTAATGGCTATTATAGTGATGACATCTGTTGGAGATTAATATATACAGCTGATGATAAGATTAAGATTATTTAGTTCCAGCAGAATTGCAACTTGTCTCTTTGTGTATTTATGACGATGGGTATCCATGTAGCATTACAACAAATTATTGCTGCTCTGAAGATTTGTTGGTTGTTTTGGTTTATAAACTAATGTATGTTCCAAACAAATGGAAAATTGGAAACACATTCTTCTCGATAGTAGGGCTCTTGTATAAAGACAAAGTCTATATTATTCTATATTACATGTTGAGCAGCTAATGAGAACTCTCTGAAAATTTATTTGCACAAATTGTATTGGGCCCTTTTGGCCATATGCAATTTGTGATAATTTTACAATTTGTGATTTTCATAGATATTTAGGTGTGTGCTGTAGTGTATTGATGTATTCTGAATGATTATTCATAGTCCGTTTTGAAGGCTTTCAACGGGGAGGACAGAAGGAGGGATAGGCAGGATGGTTGCAAGATGTTTTGCTGCATATTTGGAAATTATAGGTTTTGTATTTGATACATGCTACTGTTCTGGATTGGCAATCTTTGATGCTGTGCAATTCTGAGCAAAAGGCGCAATAGGACTAGTCTCTGCAGTCTTGCTGTGTATATCCGAACCCTTGATAGTAGAAGCAGCACTTGGTTTCTGCGATTCTAATATGCACAGTATTCGATAGAAATGCGACATAAATGCCTGTTGGATGAATTATTTGATTTGGTTGGACATCTCTTTGATGTGTTTTCAAAAGTTTATTTAGATGATCTTTGGTTTTGGAATCTACTGCAAGTCCTCCATTTTGTATATGTCTTACCGAATGTACTTTTATTCCTGTCACTAGCAATGGGAATTCTCCAGTTAATCGATCCTTCAAATCTGTACTGTTTGTATTGCTTTCTTCTTTTGGATAAATTAGTAGTGTTTCGAGTAGTGGAGGCTGCCAGCGCATAGGTGCGTTTAGAAGTGAATGGTAACTCTTGGATTCTCTGATTCTTCTGTCTTTTACTGAACAACCTTTGACTGTTTTCTCTGCTTTTTCTGATTTGTCTGTATTGACTGATGAATCTTTCACTTTTTTCTCGAGTTCTTCTGGACTGTCTGTATTTATTACAAATCTTTTAGCTGTTTTCTATGGAACCTCTATATTTGTGATTGAATCGTTTTTTAGTATGCGGATTTTAATAGTACGCGAAACTGTGTTTTTAATAATAAGCGGATTGGTTTTAGCTGCTGTTTTGAGTTATTCTAACTCTCATTTAACCTTTTCTGGAATTCTATTTGGGAGACGAATTTTTCCATATTACTTTGTGCTGATCATTTCGGTACAATTACTGCACAGTTAATATATTCGTTATAAATATCTGGCAATCTGTGGAAAAGAGGATTATGACTGCTGGATGTTAGTGTTAAAACTTTCCGAGAAGAACTGCCAACCGAATCACTCACTGCGCTTCTAGACAATTTTCTTGTAGATGACGCTTATACAAGGTGTACTGTGTGCTCTATGTGTGTAGAAATTATTACGGTTTAGTAATATTCAGTCAATTGTCCAAAAGTTCACGTTGATGCCGATATTAAATGAGACTGAAGTAACAAAACATCAGATGCATTAATAAAGAATGAGCGATGAGGCATTAACAACGATCACATTCAGGGAGAGGTTATGTAACGTTGTTGTACTGCAACTTTACAAGAATGAAGGTAAAGCTGTAATTTCAGTTGACACTCCGCGGCAAGACAAAAAATGTATAAAAGGGTAAAACGTCTTCCTTAAAAGCGTAGAATACAATAATAGGTCAAAAACACCAATTTCAATTAAAAATCAGCTAAAATTCAATTGTACAGTTAAAATTAGATGGCAAACGGACAGAAAGACTACTTTTTGTTAAAAAAAAAACGGAAGTACAATTCCTCAGCCGGCAAAACGCTATAAAATGCTGCACCAAATGTTCATGGGGTTAGGCCTAGCTCCACTTACAATGTCTGAGCATTCGTATCATTAAAAAAAGTGTGGGAATAAAATAAAAGCATATAATTGGGTAATTTATCACAAAAGCAATAAAATACAACTTTAGTCTCTAAATATACACTAAGTACCGAATAAAATAGAAGAAAATCAGAGCTCGCAGAATTCGCCGCTGCCACGATGCGGAAAAGCGTAGAACGTTTTGTACTAGGATTGGGCCTTTAATTGGGTTTCTGTTATCGTGACTGCTGCGAAGGTACGCTTCATTCTACTTTCTTATTTGTTAAGAAAAGTGGATTCACGGACAGCGCCTGTGTCGAAGGTTGCCGAAAGAGGTGAAAGCCTTATTTCTCTCTCTTTTTCTATTTGTAATTTCAGCAAGGTGAAAAAAATCCGTTCCTGCCTCTCGTGTAACCACTTTTATAACAACGGTTTCGGTAAAATGAAGACCACCTCTAAATTCACCATTGGCTCGAATCAGTTGTAAATTAACCTCTATTCATGCAAACCATTTTTTAAACTCTCTCCACCCAACGAAAATAGGAAAAGTAATAACTTACAGCCTTTTTCGAAGAAAAAACTAACCTCTCCAAAGATGTTACGTCAGATATCAAGGCATGTTTTCAAACCCATTCGCACGAACAAAACATGAGATCAGTACTGAAAGTTCTTGAAGAGCTGTCCGCCGACATATATAAAAGAATATAAGTACAATAGTACAATGTAAAATTACACACAAGTATATTTAGTAGAGATGTGATGGGTAGCAGGTGAAGGAGGGCGGGGACATTTGGCCTCTAACAGAGGTAAGGAGGCATAAGTCCCACATCGCTCTCTGAATAGAATCGATAACTTCCTGGAGCTCCATGGGAGCCTTCTGGACTATAGACGAATACAAATACAATAGGTTTGCTTAAGTTCGCAGTTCACCGTTCATTGCAATTTGCATGGTCACACTATATTGCGGTAAGTGTTCATATTGCGAACGGAATGCGCTGCAGCTCTGCATTGCAGATTATATGCTGTTTTGTTGAATAAAGTGGCTGTAGCTCAGTAAGTGAAAGTCTTATATGACCTGGCAGATGTCCTGTCCAGGGGCTGCAATCGTGATGATAGTCAGCTACACAGCAAAATTTGTTTTCTAGAGCATTTCAGAAAACAGTCCAACTAGCAAATGTCTCTTCATTATTATCGAACCAATATCGAACGGTTCCATTGAGATAAAAATGATGTTCGCTAGTTACATTGAATCCTTCCGGTATAGGTGGCGCTTTGATCAAAGTACTTGAGCCACTAGTTGGCATCTTACTGACTGTTTCCAGTAAATATACAAGATCTTCTGTCGAATTAAGTCAGGATCAGTAGTGGTGCGATGACACTCGAGCGCAGTTAGCACCTGCTGGCGGCTTCTGCTCGGCTTTCTTCAAATCAACCATCTTCCTCAATCTTCTACGTGAATCTTGCAAGAGACCAAATTCAGGAGGAATTCCTCGAGTACGTACATTTTGGCGCAACTCCTCAGTAGTAATTTATTTTTCCGTCACCTCCACCAAACTGTCGCTTAGATGAAGGAGTCATATAAATGAAGAGGAAAGTACTCAATCCTCAAATCAAGACTCGTATTCAAACTGAATAAGTAATCACTTACATACACTTGATGAACGACCTGGAACGTTCTAGAAAACGGAAAACATTCTCCAATAAATGGAACAAAAAGGAAATAAATTAGCAGGAAGGACATTTGGAAAAAATTTATTGTACGGTACCCATTGAAGATTTTTTAAAAAATTCGCCAAAACCAAGATGGCGTCGAAACTTTATCTTAATAGACGAAGAGGAATAAATAACCAAAAATACACAAACAGAGAGGAAAAATAAACAAAAATACAAATTTCCTAACATACAAGCATTAAACAACAAATGCTTTAACAAAAATTAACACAGAGAGGAATAAATAAATGACACCGGACATTCATATCTATCAGCAATTAAACCAACTTTCATGCAAAAATCAAAAGTCTTTCGTCCATCATCCAACCCATACAAACACCTCAAATTCACAATTTCATCTTAATATAGCCCATCAACATTCATCCTCTTACTTGCCTCAGACATACTTTCATTAGCACATGCACTGAAATGATGGTAACCACAGGAAAATTCAAAGTAAAATAACAGAAAATTCAAAATACTACAAAAACGCACGTGCAAGCAAATAATAAATTTAATAATGAATTTTTTGTTTACTGTTCTTTGAATAGATTTGAAAATAAACGGTTATTAAAGCATAACTTTTATTAAAATTTATAATTTTAACCGCATCCTGGAGCACATCGCTAAATTCTATTCTTACGTTTTTGCTGAAAGGACCCTGCGATGCGTAAAGGTTACATGATCATTACCAGCAGCTTTAACAAATGATTTAAAACCAATATTTTCGCCATAGCTTTTGCACTATTTATTCATATTTCGATGCATTTCTTCTATCATAAACTTTCAGTTTTAAAAAATTTGCCAACTTTACTATATATGTCTTCCCATCGTGTACGTTCTTCCAAAGAACGAAAAATAGCAATCTTCATTTACATTTTCTTTATAAATATATCTAGCATATACAAAAAACTGAGCAGTTTAAAAATATTAGGCGTTACTTACAAATTAATTGTAAATTTTGGGCCGTCATTTTGAGTTCAGTAATAAGTTACTAGAATGCGTCTTTGTTAATTTAAAAAAATCTGTCCGTGACCATTTCGTTTGACAAAGGAATTTTCAGAATTTCATCGCCATATTTATTTTCGTGAAGTATTTCTAACATTTAATAGTAACAGGTAATACGAGATCTTCTCCAATGATGTTTTACTTTTTATTTTCAGAAATCATATGTAAAACTTCGTATGACTGGAGTAAATATTTTTCGGTAACAGTCATAAATTGTTCATAACATTGTGTTTCTTTATTTGAAGATTTCAACATTATTTCGAAACATTCTTTTGTTTTATTGTGGATTATTAAGATGCTTGAATTATAGATGTCTTTTAGATTTTGATGACTTCATACTCTTCATAGCCAAAATGTTGTTGCGAATTAAATAAAGTTGTTCATTACCATTACAACTGTGGAGCGTAAAGCTCAATTCGAGAAATAGTATCTTAGCGTGCTTTCTTTTTCGCATCTTAGATGCCTCTTTCTGATAATAATATCTTGCTTGAAGAGACCTTTTTAGCATAGCCATCTGCATCATAACCTTTGTTATTCAAGTTATGTTACTTATCAACGGATAAAATAACTTTTGCCAGTGAATAAAATATTCAAATAAATGCCAACCTTAGCCGAGTAAATTAGTAAAATATACGTAGTACTGTAATGTTCTTGCGAAGCATACATTTGTTACGATGAAACAAAAATAGCGGACTGTACTGAAGAAGCATTACCACTACAGTAGTCATAATGACGCTGACCTTATCCTGGCACACCTGTGTGGCACAAGACGTTAGGTACCTTATATTTACGGCATATTTTGATTCTGATATATGCTGAAATTACATTGCGACACCACTGTTTTGATGGAGTTAGTGGTATTTTTCAATATGTAAATTTAATCTACAGCTCAGCTTGGCCAATACTACTATTTTGTAACTGCGCTGTGCAGGAAATTTGATATATTAAATATAACGAAAGAACTGCGACGTACGTTTCGTTAAATTCATTTATCCGAATTACATATTTGTGACCCAACATTTCGCTTTTATCTACATTTTGGGATCGCGACCCACAATTTAAGAAAAGCTGATCTACATGACGTTGTTAATTCGCCAGAATTTAGGCAACAAAATTTTCGTGATTGCTGCAAAAATTGCTTCCTTTTATTCCTTCCACACGACTTTGTGTGGATTTAGACTATACATCTGTATTTCGAGTAATTTCATTTTGTGGATTTCTTCATGTGCTGTGTAAGTGCCTGGTCAGATGGATCTTTTTTCGCTAAGCTATGTTTTTCCAACTTATCAACAGAGTTTGGAATCTGCTTTTTATATGCAGAGCAATGTTTCCCGTATAGTTACATCAATAAAGTATCTGCTTCGGTATCATTTTGACAAAGAAGGACTAATCAATTACTATTTGTAAACGCGCTCACCAGATATGAATATTTATGACTTACGGCTTCGAGGAACACTAAAAATGATGACAGTATTTCGCTGTTCTCTCAAAGATAATTCTTTGTAATACCAGTTCAGCACTAATAACTTTACGAAGTTTCAAATCGTAGCTGCCTAAAATCAGCCCGACAACTGCTAATTATTGTGCAGCTATCGAGCTGCAATTATCGTGCACATCCGTTTCAAATCTAAGTTTGAGATGTGTTCGACTTCCACGAATACATTGCAAATTTTGGCGATCTGAAAGCAACCGTTATGTTTCATATTAGCAGCGTTTCGAAGTTAAAACGTATTCTAGCCCATTGCAGAATATACGGTTTTAAGTTTTAAAAGAAACAGAAGACAACAGATCGAGCATCTTTGCATTAGTAGTAAGAGGTTTGGTATCCTATACAGCTCTTCATTTTTAATTAATCTCCACTTTTTCAGACAGAGGTATATGTTGGAACCCCTCTCTTCCGTCGCCAAACAAAAGTCCATTCCATCATCTGTATTTATGAAGAAAGTGAATCCATTCTAATTGACAGGTTTTTCCACAAAGCATATTAAAATGTTAAAATTTAATAATATTAAGAATGCTGTGAATTTTCATTAAATAAATAAATATTTATTATTTTCCTTCCTTTAAATTAAGAGTCTAATTAGCTTTTTTATATTAACTGTTATTTGACAATTTATTTGATTATTATCATAATGGGTTAATTTAAGAAACATTCCCAACAGATGATGCTTTGCCTTGAATTACAGTTGACGCTCTTTATAACGACCTCTAGAATTTTGAAGTTAGAAGAATGTTCTGTGAACGAAAATAAATTTAATTTCATATCAGTCGTAGAAATACCACACAAATTTTTGAAATGGGGCGTTCGCTACAAAGAGCAGTCGTCATAATGAGTTTCGACTGTAAATTCGATTCGAAATAATTCTCCGATATTGTGTTGGAACATCCAAGGTAAGATACATAATGATTTTTCTTTTAACTTCAGCTCCATCACTCCAATGCGACTCACGCATACCTGTACACTAGTGATCTTGAAACAGAAGGCACTTACGGATGCGAAGTGTCAACAGAAGTGCCATCATTCAGGACGATTAAAGCAGGGAAGGAGCTCAGAGTTCACGGTTAGTATGATTATGGAAATTATTTTCATATTCTCTTTGCATTTGTGAAAGTAAAGGAGCATTAAAGAGATTTGTGACTTGAGAAAGATGTTGATGTAATTATCCTCTTGATTTTGAGGTTCTGAAATATTAGAAGAAAAGTTTGAAAATTTATCTCTTAAATTACTCTTTGAAACTAAAATTTAAAAAAAATCTCACACAGAAATAGTTTCTAAAGTTGATAACATAATTTGTTCGTTTAATAGACCACTTATGTTTCCGTAAAAGCAATTAATCTTTTCTCAAGGAGCTTTTAAAATTTCAGTGACTGTTCAGTGTAACTTTATCTATTAATGAAACGTTCCTTTGAAAACTTAAATTGCAAGCTGTACGTAATGTTTAAAAAAATGAGACTTGATTTGCATGTAAAACTGTTATGTCTTACAGTAGAACATACACTATATCCTTAAGTTATGTTACATGAAATAATGGACCTTTACCAATGTATCGGTCAAAGTGAGAGAAATGGTATTTTGTTGAGCTGTTGTGCAAGGTATCTTAAGTTTCCAGATTTGGTCCCATGTGACATTTCCCTTTGGAAATTCGAAACAAATGCTAAGTATTTGTTACCTCTTCTCTCCACACAAGAATAATTTTGTTTACAAATAATTATAATAATGCACTTTGTAACTATTTCGAAGCTTAAACTCGCGTGCTATGTTGATAGCTTTGATGCCTGACGACTCTTGGGATATGCTCACATAGAATGCCTGGCATGGCAAAATTTCATCCTACCAAGTGATGAAAGTTACGTTTTTGCATCGAAAAAATCTTCCAAGCAAGTATAACGTCTAATTGTCAAGCACCGATTGTTAAAACTTCAATTTGGTATATTTCTATAGTTAAAAGCAAAAACATTTTAACAAAGAAGCTTCCGCACGCCTACATTCAGAAATATTACGGCAATTTTACTTATTTGAAAACAATTATGAGGAATATTTCATAAATTAGAACGTTTTCTATGGGTCTAATATCTATGTTTATCTCAAGGGACGAAGGTAAGCCTTTCCTACAGTACTAATTTATATATTCATTCATCAAAATTATAATATTGGATGAATATTAACTTGAGGAATTAAAGTAATTTTTATATTTTATTTTTATTTGAGTATGAAACGATAATGGAGAGAAATACTAGTATAACATTTTTAATTACGTATTCTTAAAAATCTACTAGATATTCAATGATTCATTAAAATTATTTGAACTTTCTAGGAAAGTGAGTATTACTTAAACGTTTAAAATCAAAATATGCAGTATGAAATGATTCTTCTTCTTCTTACATCATACCTCCTACCCTGCAACGGAGGAAGGCTGTCTTTATAGAAGTGAATATTTGACTTGCATTTGCAAATGGAAACAGAGTTACTGGATAAAGCTAATGACCCAAGTTTTATTACCTTAATCCAAAAGGATTTGTATTTAAATTATACATGTGGAAAAACATACGCTAATCAAATGTTCTCAGGGCTAATACAATTGCCAAATATGTAAAACTATCCGTATCTATTACTATGTAGTCGATTCAGCCCCTCAAATGCAGGTATTGAACATAACCCACAGGTTGAAGGAGTAGTTACGCGTTCACGTTAGGAACTCTGCAAGGTTTCCATTCATGGTCCCCTTGATATAAAGAAACAGCAATGCATTGGACAACTGGTGAAACTTCAGCTGTCAATTTAGTTAAAAACTATTGACGTTCAGCATTTTTATATAACATACTATCAGTTTATTTATGTTTATTTGGTGTTAATGAAATTTAAAACATTTATTTCTTTTTCCATTAAAAAGTAAAAAAACGCAAAGGAACTTATTTTACTTTACGAATATTTAGGACATCTAAAATATATGTGACGATATTCATCGGTGTTCATTTTCTAGTAGCATTTCTAGTATTTTAATAAGAAAATAATACATACATTACTTTTATTCTGGGAAGCAGCTGAAAATTTTGTGTTAAATCTTTCTAAATGTTTTCTTTCAGTATTTCATTTTTATTTATTCCGAAGAATAAAACATTGGCTCGACAAATGTGCACAAACAAAATCCTTTTTTTCATATTTTGACAAATGTAAAGTTTGTTTTGCATATTAAGGGAAGACATATGTGGTTACTGTAAAAGTTCTGGTAGTCTTAGGAGTATTTCATGCTCATGCATTTTCTACGAAAACAGTTTGATGAGGGCAAGATAAGGTACTGTCTGCATCATTAACTACTGTCAACGTCCAGGTGAATTTTGTATCATGTCGTTGTAGAAATAACCTATCATAAAGGCAAAGAAGTTTGCCAGCCATTCATTCACTCCAACTTCGTTTCTGAAGACCTGTCTCTCAAGAACGAAGCAAAACAAACGGAAAATTGGGTACTTAATGATGGAATGTAAGAGAATAAAGCGAAACATATATTCCAGTTTAAGTAGCTTCTGGCGGCTGCTCGATCCACATGCAGTCTTGCTTTGTCCTTCAAGAATCGCTCAGTATCTTAAAGAACTGTCAGTACGATGCTGTATTATAGTTTGGTGGAATGCTAATGGCAGTCAGATCGGTTCTTAAAGCACTTCGTTGTGTAAACCGAACCAAACGAACTTGTTTTAGAGAGAAATCCTTGGTTAAACTAATCCCTAGAGTGTTTGTTATTCCCCATCCTAGCTGACACGGGCTTCGCACTGTCATATATCACTGTCACTTCCTCATACCCAGATATCAATGTAGACAGGATCGGAGAACAAATTCGTTTTATTTATCCCTTGGGCGAAATAGGTGGAAGCTATACGTATATTCTCTTTATATTACAAGAAGACATTCCTACCAACGAAAATAATTCTTGAAGTCAAGTTGAAATCATTGCCTTTGTTCGATATGGCAGTTCTTAACTACAAGTTGCAGTAAATAAATCTTGAGCAATAACGAAACTTATTTTGATTAATTTTGTCTGTGCTTCAAATACATGAACTTCAGCTGATACTATACAAGTTCTGATTCTAAATTTATAACGTTCAATAACTCTTGCATCATTTGAATACCTCTTTCAGTGAAGTGTATTGCAGTAAATGAGATTTGTTTTAATAAGAACTGCGGCATAGAATTTAGAGAAAAATACCAGTTACGATATCAGAAAATACGAAAAACATTTTATTAGTTAAATATTATTATGTTCTTAAAATGATTAGTTTGGGAAAGAAAGAAAAAAAGGCACTTTAATTTTTATTTGCAAATTTTAGGGTCGTGCAGTTTCATATATAGTAAATTCGAGAAGCATGAACTAATTATTCTAAGATTGCAATACATTTTTTAATTCCAAAATATATTTTTTGTCTTATGGTAAGATCGTTTGTATTGAATTAGCGGAAAAATCGCAAAATTAATGCATTAGCCTCAGAGTGATTCTTCTTTGCTCTAATTTCAAATCGTTGGCTTTAGGAAAATGGTTAAGATTACAGTTGCCATAAAATGGAAAAGTCTGCATAGATGCTAATAAAAATATTAATGCTGTCTGTTAGTATAAGATGAAGTAATTACTCTAGTTTAAACCTTGATTTAAGAGATTTTAAAATTATTATAAACAAGTATCACTATTGTGCAACTGGGAAGCTTCTAGCAGTCTCAGGAATTAACTCATTAACTTTTATTTTGAACAGATTCCAAGGTCTACCTTTATTAATGATATTTTGTCAATGTTCAGAAATATCGTTTCCTACGACCTTGTAATTTAGGCTGGCTTAAAGGAGAAGAAGTCTGTAAGCCCCTTATTCAACTCGGGTTCCTTGACGAGAACGTGTTCTTCGAGAGTATATTTCAATGACCAGAAAAGGAGGGAATTTGATTACTTTCAGGACGCTAAACAAAAATGCCGTATCATGTCTCGTCTAATTTATCACCTAGATGCTTAGTTGCTAGTATTACACTTTGACTATGATATTCGTATATAACAGGAGCGGCTTGCTTTATCCCAGTATTTTATTAATTAACAATTGTTAAAGAATTATACAACAGTCCCACAAAATGCAAAATGTCACTTTGGCACTTAATAGAGCAAGATTAATAGCTCAGCTGATGCCTTAGTAGTTTGCTCTTCTTTATCAAAGCTCGTAACGGTTTCGTGCATAATAGGAACAACTTGTTGTGTTCCGTAAATTTTTGCTAATTACCAACTGTGAAAAAGTTATGCTGTATAAATCCCACAAAACGCATAATGTCACTTTATAGAGAGAGATCGTTGTTTGCTCCTCTTCATCAAACTTCACATCAGTTTCACTCATATGTAGAGCACCTTCTGCAGTTTCTTTGACGCTGGAATGCAGCCAAGTATTGGAGCAGAGTTAACATAGCAGTTTCGTGGTTTTCTCTATATTTAATGTAGATACGAGCCAGTTTCCCTTAGAAAGTCCTCCATTATGACATCCCTTCCCTTAGCAGATAGCCCTCGTGTGCTTTGCCGGAGTCAAATAAACCAAACCGAAACTAAGGATTTCTGGGCATTAAATTACAATGATGCTATGCGTTTCTAACGCCTAGTTAAGGGCGCAGTGACATGTGTGTCTACTGGAATCTACAGCAGATCAGTGTCCTGAATAAAGCGAACTTTAGGCTCAATACTGTCATTTAGGAAACAAGTGAAGAAATAGTTTTCACTTAAGGCTTTCTCTTTACTTTTGCCAAATGAGTTTTTAATACAAAATCTCGTGTCTGACATTGCATATGGGAGACAAAGGGCTCCTCGAAAGCACATAAAAATTAATGATTAGCTTAAGAACATAAGTGTAAGTTTGATTTGAATGAATTTTAGTTTAAGCCTTTTTTTTTAAATTACAGCTTTACAGGGGAAATTTCTCATTTGCTTTAGTTAGATTTTCCTTAAGAACTGAAAGGGCAGAAATATGTTAGCAACCTAATATATATAAGGCTCTATTGCTCATAAATATTAAAATAATTTTTCCGAAATTTAAATATGTTTATCTTATCTAATGGGTACTTTTTGGAACACAAGAGTTTGAAACGCACTTGCGGCCTTAACACCTTTTTATTCATTTCATACAACGTTATTCATATTAAAAATTGAAAAATATTTAGTGATAATTTTTTTGATGTTAAACATTAATATGTCTTAGAAGCTCATAGAAGTTCTTATATCTTAATCAATCTACTGGAATCAAATATTAAAACAAACCTATGGTTATTAAGTAACGTTTATGAATAAATATTATTAAGAAAAACGAAAGGATTATTTTTAGTTGCAGGAAACATTTTTCAGCTAAATTATTTCTTGCTTCTGTAGGAGAAGGTGAGGTATTGTTATATAAGGAAAAAATATTAAATGGAAATAACATTAGTTATGAAATGAATGTAACTGAAATATTTCCCGAAATTGTCATAATATACCAATACATTTGCATATCATAACGTGTTACAAATTGTACATTTTCAATACCTTCAAATGTAATTATGTTACTGTATTTCAATGCTAATTAAAAATGCTTAAAAATTTTTAGTTTAAGAAGTTTCTGCATTTTTATTGATGTTCATATTTAAAATGAAAATATATTCTAATACTACTGATTCGTATCAATATTCATTTAGTTGGAGTAACGTTTAAATCTGCTTTCGGATGTTTTATTTAATGTTTTACAAATGTGTATTTTCAGTTATACCGAAGGATGGGCCTAAGATATTTGGAGTTCAGAAGAACTATAGAATTGGAGATGTAGTAAATGTAACATGTGTATTTGGTCCTTCTAAACCTCCAGCCAAGATAACTTGGTACATTAATGGAGAAGAGGTAAGTTATGACTTCAGCACATATTTAGAAACGCTGTTAGTGAAACTGACTTTTCCAATTAATGTTAAAAGAAAAACTGTTATGAAAATCGGATCAGTTTATATATACCCACCATTTCTAAAGCTCCTTTTCACTTCGCTTTTGTGAATGCTCTACATTAGTACAGGTATTCAGTAAACGAGAAAAATGCGAATAGGATTTTCAGTTTTAAGAAAAAAGGCGTTCAGCCTAGGTCCATTTAATATTAAGCCATCATTATTAAACTATATTAATGTGAATGCATCTGATTTACCGGAATTACGTTTGTGTACCAATTAACAACCTATGGTCTTAGGTACCAGACAACACTGAGACACATTATAAGTCTGTTAAATTAATTCGGTTGCGGAAAACGAAATTAAGACATCCAATATTCACTGAACTTCTCCGAGATTCATTCGCAGCAGATAAAAAGAATCTCGAAGGCAGCTAAAATCCCGTTTTATTGCGTTAATAGTTAACTGATATATTTTAATTGATATCTTGTTCTAAATGAAATGAAATATCTGTTACTTGAGTAACTGATGGGTATACAATGCCTGCATAACATAATTCTACATTTTACTAAAAAATAATTGGTTTCAGTAGGCTGGAAGAGAACGCGAAAGGCACCGTGATGGAATTATTATGAAAGTGGAATTTAAAAGTAACCACGAGTGGTTGGACTGGTGTTTGAGAAATGGATTTAGTAATAGTTCCCAGCAGAACTACAGTACCATACTGAAGAGGACGCTTGCACTAACAGTGTAAACGTCGCCAGAAGAATGGAAAATGATTACAGGAAGTCTTTATTCATGTAAATATGTGTCCTTGATGAAAATAACTGCAGTTTATTAGGAAAATTATTTCCGGAGCAACAACACATTTATTGGATTACACTGGTGTGCAAAAATTAAGGACGAAGTCGAAAAATTAGCATATCAGCTGAACGAAGAGGCAGAGCGGACAGAAAGACCAATCAGGAGATTAAGTAAGGTGATGCACGGTAGCACATGCGCAGATATGCAGGTAGACGTAATGGGGGAGTGTCTGAGAAGTATAAAGCATGTTGTGGGTGTAAGATCAGTATTTCTGGCAAAGAGATTGCACGCCCTATAGCAGTTAAAATCACACCGAGTTGCTGCCTCAGCGAGAAATGGCGAATAATCAATCTGTTAGACGACATCTGGATGCTTTTACTCGAGGTCGAATCATTGGGAAGTTGGAGGAAGGCCGCAGTGTGACAAGTGTGGCTGCAGAGTTCGGAATTGCTCACAGCATCGTTTCACGACTTTGGAGACAATTTCAAACTACAGGAACAGCTATCCGGGGGTTTAGTAGTGGTCGTCCACGAGGAACCACACCCGCAGATGACCGGTATATTGCCTTACAGGCCAGAAGAAACAGGCGGCAGACAGCGGGAGAAATCGCTAGACACACGGCACAGGCGACTGGACGACCGATATCGCGTTTTACCCTGGCCAGAAGACTGCACGGTGGTGGTCTGTTTGCACGACGCCCTGTACGGTGTGTACCTCTAACGCCTGCCCATCGGAGAAGGCGTTCTCTGTGGTTTCGGGAACACCGGAATTAGAGAGACAATGAATGGGGACGAGTACTCTTTACAGATGAGAGCAGATTTAGTCTGAGTTGCGATTCTAGACACATACACATCTGGACAGAACGGGGAACACGCAATAACCCCTTCAACATCATCAAAAGGAACTGTTTTGGAGGTCGCGGAGTTCTCGTTCGAGAAGACATAATGCTTGGTAGCCGAACCGACCTTCATATCTTCGACGCAGTTTCAGTCAACGGGACCCGTTATTGTAACGAGATTCTTCTTCCATATGTGCGTCTTTTTAGAGGCGCTATGGGTCCGCAGTTCCTTTTCATGGATGAAAATGCACCATGTCATCGCACAGTAGCTGCCGAACAGCTCTTAGAGAGTGAGGATATTGAACGTATGGATTGGCCGGCACGATGTCTGGATCTCAATCCCATCGAGCATGTATGGGAGTTTCTAGGCAGACTCTTGGCAGCTCGTACCTTACCACCAGTAACGATTCCGGAGCTTCAATTGGCACTGCAAGACGAATGGGCAGCAATGCCTCAACAACTCATTGACACCCTAATTCTCAGCATGGGCAGACGCTGTGAAACCTACCTAGCAGTCAGGGGAGATCATATTCCCTATTAAAGACCGGATGTTTCTTGCTGGACACCCATCACAGGGATGTTTCGGCCTTCAGTCGCATTGTGCTCCATGCTACTTTTTCAATAAAGCTTCTTTTTATCCCTCTGATTTCTCTTTTAGTAGGTGTTGCTTACATTACTCATGTCCTTACGTATTGGGGATCTTACGGTATTAAATGTGTTGATTTGGAAAGCTTTTGTACAAAATTATATTGAAAAAACCTTCTCGTCCTTAATTTTTGCACACCAGTGTAAATAAAAGCAAGTTAAAAACAGGAAGCATCAAAGGACAGGTGTACCCTTATACCTAATAGTAAAGCCACTAATATGCTGTTCTTAAATCTGCAATACAGAAACCCCAAAGCCATGAAAAATCGGTCATAAAGGTAGGCTTCCGTCAGTTTGTTTTCTGTATATTTAAAGGTTTAAAAATTTCCAGTATTTTTCTCTGAATCTGAGAGTGCATAGGTTAACTTTCCTGTTGATACATAACATTTTTAAGACAAACTAGAAAACAGGGGTTTTGTAATTGTCGATAACTGTGCTACTCGTTCACCTAGCATCACCGAGTATAACATCAAAATTAGGGTAGTGCTTTTGTCGCGGAATAAGAATTGCAATCATATTTAATCCATCGTATTTTGTGTAAACTATAAATAAGTTGCATTTGAAGCAAAATTAATGGGCGGTACTAGCGCTCGTTGCAGAGGAAGTATCGTCTAAGCATCTTTTTAAGAGATGTAGAAAGAATACAATTTAAAAATGGCAATCGCCATGCTTAGGTATGATCTTGATAGATTAACTATCTGGTTCATAAAACGACAGAAAAGGAGTATTGCCCTGAAATGGATAATGATTGTAAATGCCGCGAACACGAAATAATAAATATAGCAATAATGACTGAGGAGATTACATTTGCGAAATTTATAGAAGATGATAATGAAGTTTTGGAATTTCACAGAGAAACGAATTGTCAGATGAGGAGCTAATTCCTTGGCAAGAGAAAGTAATATAAATCTAAACTAAATGGAATAACCCCATACTGTCAAGTCAAATTTTCTAATAATTAAATGTGAAAAATATTATGTTTAGACAGTGAATCACTTCAATTCTTGTTCATTATTATCAACAGCGTCTTAATGATTGCAGAATTCCTTTTGGGTATATATTTAGAGTAGTTCTCCAGGATCTTTAGAGTGAATGCTACATGATAAATTAAGTCACGATAAACAACTAAGTCAGCAGTCGTATTTGAAGCCTTCTGCACCAAAAGCAGCGATAAGTTTTGAAATTTAGAGGAATATATACAAAAGAAATGATTTAGAAATGGCTTATAACAGCAAATGAAAATCTTTTAAAGAAAACTGTTTATATTTCATGGAGCCTGAATAAAGAAGAGTTAAGGTAAGGTTAGGAGTTTTATCTTCTGATAATATATTAAGTCGGTTCATGTAAATCCAATCAGTACATTCAAATTGACACATCAGACGATCAACTCAAGTGGACATTTCAGAAATAATATAACAGTCAATAAATATTACTCTATGCAATTGGGTGTTGTTAACTGTTAATGGGTAAAGGAACTGCACATAAAAGAAAACTAACATACTGTTCTAAATGTTGTCATGTTACTCTGGCAAAACCCGATATCGGTATGTAACGGGTTAAATTCCTTCACATAAGTTCCACCTTCCAACCTCTTTTCCATCAGAATAAACACGTTTCTGAGGAGATTTATTAAGAGTAAAAAGTGAACCAAGGAATCAATCCGTAAACTATTATAATGATCGTTTCTTCAAACGAAAGTTCAGCTTTTCATTAAAAAAATCCGTGAGCTTTAATTAGTTTATTACCTGTTATTATATTTAACATATCAACGACTTCATTTCAAGCACCCTCATTTCTGTGATAAAGTCAAGGCCATGAACATACGCTTTCACTGCAGAGCAATTTCAGTATCTGAATGTTTTAGTACTTGGCATTGTAATTTAAATTTGTAAGCCTGCAAGGGATGGAATGTAACTTGTTGTGCTGAATTTTCCCTATCGCGCTTCCTAATGACACTAAATAATTATACTTTCGTAATATAATAATTGTTGTGGTACTTGGGAAAATTTCTGATATACGAAAACTGTCTTGATAAACGAAGTTACAAAAAAAGACAAATACGCAGAATATATGTTCTGAGACTTCCACCAGGCTGTAACTCTTCATTAAACAGCTTTAGTAAACTTGTAGAGACATTAGGTTATTTAGAAGTAGGAGAGATGAAAAATGAGCACTGCCCTCGCCGGGATTTCGAACCACGGACCTCTCGGTTACGCGTCAAGCATGCTGACCATTACACTATGAAGGCACGGTGAGAAGGAAGGAGAAATACCTTATACACTCCCCTTTTTAAAGGGCGACTGGGGAGTGGGGGCCCCGATCGTCAAATCGTGGTGGTGGAGAATCATCATCCACCACCTTTTCAGTTCGGGCGCCATTTGTAGAGACATTAGGCTATTTAGAATTAGGAGAGATGAAAAATGAGCACTGTCCTCGTTGGGAATCAAACCACGGACCTCTCGGTTGCGCGTCGAGCATGCTGACCACTACATCATGAAGGCATGAGAAGAAGGCGGGAGAAATACCTTTTAAACTAGACCTTCTTTTGACTTGTGATGAACTGAATAAAATAAAATCACTTGTTTGTTAATTGAATTTAGATTAAAGAATATTTATGGCTTTTCCTCTTTAATACTGATTCATATTCCATGCTTGTAGAATTTTTAGTTCTGATAAGCGTTTTGATATTATGCTTTTACATAAAAGGTATTGTTTGCCGTTTAAATTAAATGTCATCAGCTACGAGTAACCATTTAACAAATTATAAAGTTTCTATTTTTTATTTTATTTAGACATTTATGAATTTTAGACTACCAACTGTGTATAAAAGAAGGCTGTGTAATTATGTCATTTGTGCATTTAAGGTCTGTAAATGTAAATATAGATCTAAAAAAGGGAATACTAGAACTGAAGAAACAGAAAAGTAAATAACTTTTCATTTTCAATCCCTGTACTTACTAAACCAAATAACTCCATTAAAACGCGTAATAGCTTACTTTTGGTCTATTGTTAGCTAAGAAAAATAATTGCATATATTTAAAAACTGCCAAAGGAATACATAATTTTGAGGAAGAAAATACCTTGAATTAATCTCACAGATTTAAATTTATTTCTATATTATTTTACGCTTTTTAATTTTTTAGTGTAAAAATTTATTTGTTACTTTAATGTGTGATAAGAGAAACGCATTAGAATAATATTTAATACTAAATTTCTCAGGTTAATAATTTTTCTCATTTTTCGCGATGTTTAATTAATCTAAATTTATTGTTCCAATTAGCTAAATTATGCAGAAAAGGCGTTAAGCAAACTCCAAAAAATATTTAAATGTTAGATAATAGTAATTCTCACTAGAATTTAGATCGCACGAATGATTAAACAGGGGGAAAAGTATTGCAAAAAGTCATCAAATGCATTATGGATGAGGAAATGTATTTTCATAAGCATTCATAGAAAGACGTTTATGTTCATTTTTTTACTTACTAAGCGCTATTAACTTTGATTGAATCAAAATATTTTTATAACATTTATCAGTTGTTATTTCTTAGTTTTTGCCAGAAAAGGGACAAATGAATTTTGATCAAAAATTAAGAAGTCCACGCTAAATTTTTGTCACTTATTGTATTTTTTAAATGGCAGTGCAAAAGCAGAAATTGTTTTTTTCTCTACTTGTGATTAATGTGCCAACACATTGCGTAAAGCGCCAGAAGATTAACTTTTTTTGGAGTTGAAACATAGATCATCGCGAGTTCTTGAAATGTTTCTTTTTTTTTGGATACTTCTAGGCACCAACAACGTATGTGCATCATAACCATCTCATGACTGGTGACTTAAAAATGAGCAAATCTAGACTTATTTTCTCTCTAGAACCAAAACGGTTGTGGCAAGGTTCTTTGCGTGTGCGTTGTGCTGCCTCACTATCCCAAGTTCACGCAACTAGCAGTTTAGAGCTTATTGTTGGAGAAGGAACAACTGGAGCCGAATTTCAAAGAAGTGAGTAAATTGAAATTATGAAGCAAGAAATATCTTTGAATAATAGTGTTTAAAATTTGTGTAAAACATACATATGTATTTGAAGATAAACTTAAATAAATCACATAGAGCTTGTTGATTAATGCTTTCTGTTTACTTGTAAAGTAAAGGAAGTACTTTAAAGAAATATTTATACAGAACTCCTTACCGAAATTAAGTAACAGTTTTTAACCATGGGTAAATAAATAAAGCTGGTGATCGAGTATGCAGTTGTTCAGAAGTAATTTTTAACATTAGTGTTGGTAAGTGAAAGCATTCAATACATGCATTAAATGTCACAAACATGAACGATGATAAAAAAAAATCATATGTTAAAGCTGAGATCACTTATATGGTGTGCAAATTGTTCAACATGTGCCGTTTCAAAATCTGTGATCGATTCGCACGATTGAGGTATTTGTGGACATAAAACTGTTTGTGAAAAATATGCCATTTTCTTTGATGAAGTATCTGCTACCAAATGCAACAAGAGCATCCGAAAGTACAATTCTTTATTTCGGTTGCGTAAATTTGCTCTATCTGTATCCAGGTTTTCGGTTGCGAAATGGCATTAAGAAAAATGTTTTTGCAATCTTTATAAAGAGCTCATCCTGCTGGAAAACAATGTGCCCCCTCATGTTGCAGACTCGTAAAACGGACGCTAAGCTTAGTTGAATAGGTGGCTCTGACTCTAAATTCCAGACACCTGCCTTACTATTTTTCTTCGCAGGTGTTTTGAAAAATGATTTTAGTTTCGTCAGAACTATTAAGTAAACAAACCTATACCAAACCGGACTATTTCTTTTCAGCAGATAACACACTTTTAGCAGAATACCTTTGATTAGTTTCATCAACAGGACAACCCAGTGGCAAGCTGTAAGAAGACCGTAAGAGCTTGTACAATTTATCGCTAATTTGCTAGTTCTTTATCCTTTCTCTTTGCTTCTTCTTCTATTTTAAGAAAAAAACATATTTTTCGCTTTATAATCCCATTTTGACAAATTACACTCATGTTCATAAATTAAGGATAATTCGGAGTCACGCGGAAATCGAACTCTAAAATAAATATATCACCTGTAAAATCACTACACACATCTTCAAGAATCATATGCAAACTTCATGAAGTAACCAGATGACACCGATGGTACGTCACAATGACCACAGTGTAAGAGAGT
The DNA here is from genome assembly GCA_000611955.2 of Stegodyphus mimosarum. Lineage (NCBI taxonomy): Eukaryota > Metazoa > Arthropoda > Arachnida > Araneae > Eresidae > Stegodyphus > Stegodyphus mimosarum. The sequence continues at coordinate 133,920 of KK121354.1, read as the reverse complement.
GATATATAAGGAATACAGACAAAGAAGTAAAATAGTTCGCAGGCGCTTTATAAGCATTGCAGTGCAATAACCGAATAGTTATGACACAAAGGACGCATTTGGGTGATTTTTCACGTGGTAGAATTATCGGCCGTCTGGAATGTGGGCGAACCCAACTGGAATTATCAGACGAACTTGGAATTGGCCAGAGTGTCATCTCCAGGCTTTGGCAACAATTCCAAGATGATGGTAATGTGAGTAGACGTTACAGCACAGGTCGCCCCAGAGTTACAACGCCGAATGAGGACCGGCATTTGGCAATTACTGCCAAAAGAAACAGGCGGAGCACAGCCTCAGACCTGTCTCGTCAGCTCTCTTCAGCCACTGGTACGACAATTTCAAGGCAGACCGTGTACAGACGCTTACGGCAGATTGTCTATATGCTCGTAGACCTGTCAGATGCGTTCCACTTACTGCAACTCACTGTCGCCTGCGGTTAGCCTGGAGTAGAGAGCATGCATTGTAGACACCGCAACAGTGGGCTTGTGTGATGTTTTCCGACGAGTCCAGGTTTAGCTTGCAGTCTGATTCTCGCCGGACTTTCATATGGAGAGCTCTAGGTATCAGTTACGACCAAGAAAACATTATTGAACGACACCGTTACGGTGGTGCAGGAGTGCTCGTCTGGGGTGGAATTATTCTGGGTTCCCGAACTGAACTGCATGTTCAAATTGGAACCATGACAAGCCAAATCTATCGGGACGTCATTCTGGAACGACATGTACGTTTGTTTCGGGGCGCAATGGCCGCACAATTTGTGTTTATGGATGACAACGCCCGTCCTCACCGTGCAAACATCGTAAGCGAATGCCTTCAATCGGAGGATATCACCCGTATGGACTGGGCAGCATTCTCACCGGACTTGAATCCAGTAGAGCACGTGTGGGAGATGCTTGGCCGACGAGTTGCAGCCCGGCAACCTCCTCTTACATGTCTACCGGAACTTCGAAGAGCATTGCTTTTTGAGTGGTGTAATATCCCCCAAGATCAGATCGATAATTTGACACTCAGCATGCCTAGGCGTTGTACGGACTGTATTGCATCGTCTGGGAGACATACAACAATGCATTAACAATCATACTAACCATGACATACATGTACAGACATACATGTATTAACAATCATACTAACCATGGAAAATTGTTTTTTTGTAAATAGTTTTTTTTTTTGTAATTTGCACCAGGGAGAAAAAAATCGCTATTTTTTAATAATATCAAACATATAGCATCTTGTTTTGCTCTTTACCTTTTGTTTAATAAATAAGCTTTACAAATAAGTCAAATTTGTTTTGCTTCTAACTCTTCCTTTGCCTGATTTTGCATTATCCTTAATTTATGGACATGAGTGTATTAAAGTTTATATTCCCACATGAAATGAAAATAACATTTTTTTTAGCCTTCGTTGAGATGATTATTAGGAGAATTACTAGTGAAATTCCAATATCATTTCTAGAGCTAACCCTGTTTCAAAGAATAGAACCTTTCGAGTATAAGCTAACACTGTTTGAAGAGAGGATTTAAATAAAAGAAAGCGGAAATAAATCCTGAGCTGTGAACCAAAAATATAATACGTTTGTTTTTGCTAACATGTTTGGGTTTTGGAACTGAACACTGAATTATAATAAAATAATAAGTGCACCAGAATCATCGTCTGTGTTGGGTTATTACAAATTAATTGACAGAGCAGTCCAATATTACAGAACCAATAACATTATTTTATTAAAATCCCATTTAATATGTGGATAATTAAAAATTCGTATCTGATGATGAATCCTGAATTAAGAAGTGCTTGGCACACTTCGGTTTCAAATTCTTAATTTCATTACTTAGCTTTAAGTAACAATTAAATGTCTTCTTACTCCGAAATGTAGGTTTAGAATTCGCATGCCTGCCGCCCAGACGGTATAGTGGTTAGAGGAGCCTGAATGCGATACCAAAGGACGCGGGTTCGAATCTGGGAGAAGCATGGATGTAAAATTATCTGTTCTTTCATAGGAGGTAACAGTGTCAGCCTAGGGGCCTTCACAATAAAATGGACAACACTTCCGGCCTTAGTAGTGGCCAGTACCGTTACAGGCAAGTGCCCGCCATTGGAAACAAAAATTCGTATAGCCTCAAACATTGGCTATGTTAAATTATAACACTGATGTTATAATTTAACAGAAAAACAGGTGCAACATGTACGCTTTTGTTTAAATCATGTGTTAAAAGAATATTTATCAGATGATAACTTATTAATGAAGATAATTACATCTTAACAAGATGCTGTTCACAGTTTTATTTTTCTTTGAGGGGAGGGGGAAGGAAATAAAATTATGCATTCTCATTTATTCCACAATACCGAAACTTTTTCTTTATAAAAGAAAGCGAAGATGTGACAGATTGTATTCCATTTGTTCGACTGAATGGGTACACTCAGCTTTATAAAAATGTAGTTCATAAAACTGCCGTTAAAAAGCGCTATTTATAAGTAACATCTGCAAATTGTAGATAGTGAAAGTTCACGAAGTTTCTCGAAATCAATAGTGGAGGTTCTAGAATGAGAAATTTCATTATTGTGGTGAATATTTTCTTAACATTTATTTCTAAATTTAACTCATATCTTTGCTTTCCGGGATAAAACTATTGTCCTACGTTTCGTTAAAAAACCATAAAGATTTTTCCTTTCGTATTACATTTACCATGGAAGGAGATGAAGTATTTTGAATGTTTATTAGAAGATATGTTACTCATTAGCAAACATGAGGTCGTTAAAGGTTTCCATCTGTGGTTTCATTTTAAATATCTATTGTGATATGTTTATTCATTAGAAATGTTCTATATTATTATGCATAGTGCTTTTATCTTTACTATTACAAAGAAGAAAGCTCCAAAACTATTTTTGTTAATTTGTTGGATTATTTTTAAATGAAAAGATTTTTATAAATATTTTGCCGTTTGATGTATTTGTAATAATATTTATTATCTTACCCCGAACGTACACTAATGAAAAATATCTCTATGAATATGAAAATTATATGGCTTTCTATTTCGCAATTTTTTTACACTTTTTGCAAGTTATCCCATTAAAAATACGAACCCGTGGTCTTCCTGCTAGAAATTCTTTTTATTACGCAGTTCTACATGTGCCACCAGGACAAGAAGGCCCTGTTATTACAGGAGGCATGCCTCGGTACTACGTTGGAGATATTGTGGATGTCAATTGTTCATCTGCTAGGTCAGCTGAATTGCCACAACTCTCATGGCATATCAATGATGAAGAGGTAAGACAGACTTGTTAAAGCAATAATACATTATATTTGAGTAAGAAAATTATTTCTAGAGCAGTTAACAACTTTTAAATACACAGTAATATTCTGGAATACTTTTGTAACATAATTTGGAATATCCTTAATTCCTATGAACTTAGATTAGAAAACGCTGACAAATCCTGAATTTTAGTTTGCATATCCAGCCTTCTGAGATAACGAAGAGCTTATTAGTCGCTGAGTTATTAAATCCGCCTTAGGCAACATTTTGCCGAAAATATACATATATGTTTGGGCAGATATTACAGGAGTTATGTTGTGTAAGGCACTACGAAAACTCTTCTCAAATTCAATTCTCGACAACTGAGATGGCTCAATGTATGTGAATTTCGTGCTTTTTCCCAAGGGACCGCAGCTGATTATCAAACTTTCCTGGCTCCGAAGAAACATAAAAGCATCTACACTGGAGCCAGAACTAGAATGTGGAGGATAATAACACATTCTATATTTGGTGAAATAGATCTTGTCGTTTTTAAGTCACATCTACAGCGGCAAAAAAATAAGGAATTATCGCAATCTACTGAGCCTGCTGTCACAAAGTAAGTGGTTATCATGTCTGAGTACGAAGAGGCATGATTCGAATTCCGGGGAAAGTGCAGTTTATTTTCTTGTATTTGTAGGTTCTAGAAAACTTAGAAACCTGTACTTATTGGCTTAGAAACCCCTACACAAAAGCTTCGTTTTCAGAGATATATGTCTATCGTATGTTTTGCTGTATTAAATCAGGATTGTACAGATAGTAAAGTAAGTTCCAATTAATACGTAAAGTAGTAAAGAGAGTTCCTCTTTCATAGATTTTCCATGAAATTATACACTGGCAAACACTCACTTTTAAAATAATGACTTTGTATGAGAATTCGGAATTAAGCAAGCAGCAGAAGTCTTTGATGCTTTAGTTCCATGTTGTGAAATTAAATGTCTCAAAGAATCCGAAAGCAGTTTTTGATTTGAAGAATGTAGGAAACATTTATATAAGTTGTTAAATAAAAACGGTCATATTTTTGTGTAAGAGCAACTTGTAAATTTACTTTCTCAGAATTAAATGTTCTGTAGGTGTAAAATATCATTTTCATATGTTCTCGTTCGTTGATTTTTTTCAAAATGTGGATTTATTGCTAAATCATGGCTTCAAACCATCACTGTTGCTTGTATGTATCGGAAAAAAAATCTACTAGAACTTATGCATATTAAAGTATTAAGTGACAAAACGTATTGCCAATGTTTATAGACATAGTCGGAAATTTTAAGACATTATTGAAAGCTTTTAATACTGCTCATGTAAAGTTATCAGAATTTATCTAGAGCATTTCATAGTAGTGTAATCACAGCTTCCCGAAAATAGTGAAATTCAAAATTTTTCTGGAGTCATTTGCATTTTCTTTGAGCCATCTTCGAAAGATAAAACATTTTGATCTTTCGTTTGAATCTGATAGTGCTCTTCCAAATCCTTTACTTACGCAGCTAATAAATATGCATAAAAATGAATATGCATTTTTGGGATGCTTTCTTCTTGCTATGTCTTCATGTTTCAGAGAAATTATTTAGATATAAATTAAAACTTTGGTTAGACGGAATAAAATTTTGTGACAGTAGCTATTAAATTGATGCAAGAGATACCGGCTTCAATTTTGATTGCTAGAAGTCATGTGATTATTAGTGTATGAACGGTCAGTCAATAAATAATAATTAAGAGATATAATAGTCGATGTTAACTTCGGAAAAGAAGTAGCGAAAATACCTAGGAAGCAGGTTCAAAAGCAAAGCTGCAATGAAATCGTACAGGAAATGCAAGAAACGTGATTTTACCTAGGAGGAAAATTTTGATGCTCGTAAGTAGAACTTAGCAGCGAAATCAACCTATGATGTATCACGGTATAGTAGGGTACTGGTGTAGAAAATAATTTAATTAGAAAACTGAGACATTATTAAAGTGCGAAATAAGAGAACTAACTTCAGGGAAATCAAAAATTACTAAAGTATCAGTTTATTAGGAAAAATATACGTTTCAAGACTCACATTTTTATAACACGATTAGAATATTGGATATTGGAAAACTACCCAAAAATTCCCGAAGCGTATGTTTTCATAGCATAGTTAGTTCCTGTGGTAAGCTCTAAATTTAATTCAGTTATCAGCTTCTGTTCTTCTACAGTATTTTAGAAAGTACACATCACACTATCTCTACATTCGTTCTTTTAGATTTAAATTTCTCAAATTTCGTTTCAGGTAAGCCCCTTAACCGGTTAGTTAAAATAAATATACGAATAACAAAGCAATCTGAGAGTTTCTAAGTATTGAGTCCTTTTATATCACAAGACATGGAAAATTTGATTATATTGTTATTTCTGAGTACGCAGAAAGTAATATTGTTACAAAATTCATTTACGTAGTCAGTGATTGGAATAATTGCGACATGTGTTTCTGAAAAATTGCATAGTTAGCTTTTTAATGCGGCTTGAAAGTCAAAGAGTAGCGGATGAATGGGAAAACTTTGTATTATATATCTGTTCAGATTTACCATAAGGTACTCTGACAGAAATTGGCATATCAGAAAAAGTATATTTCCGAATGAGTGCTGACAGTGAATGAATAAAAAGAATGTATTCAATAATTGAAATACTTTCATGAAATAACAATACAAATTGACAGTCAGAGATAGAAACAAAAACAGCAAATGATCATCCAATAAGTCAGTGATTCAATATTAGGAAGATGTGCATTGTTCCTAATAGAAACCTCGTACAGAACCTCACTTTTTATCTAATAACTCAATGTTGAGGAACCTAATGAACGGCTACGCGAATAATCGCTTACGTTCAGAAACAGAGACGTAAACTCAAGAAGGATTAATTACTCTTTATTGTTCAAAATAAAGATTCACAGATGACCGTTTCATTAGGGCGTGCAACAAAGCCTCCACTTTGGCTTAAACTCAAAAGTGTAAAAAGTAAGAACATAACTAATGACTAACTAATGTGATTTAGCCGAAGCTAACACAACTCTGAACTAGTTGTCCCGTAATATTAAATTAGCTAGCGGAGCTACCAATGGCACGTAATATGGCCTCGAGTAGTAACAGCTTAGGTGGACGTAGCCAAAAGGTAAACGCGCGCTGTTCAAAAATTCTGATTCTCTCTATCGAAGTCAGTGGAACTTCGACTTAAATACTATCTACTACTCATTTGCACTTAACGCGCTTCTAAAAACTCATTCTGGTAAGGAATTGTTAGCTGAAATTAGGAGAGATGGGAAAGGTGCTTTAAGTTAAAAATAACTGTTATAAACTTAGGCTATAAACCTAACAACCTTAGCAATGCTAGGCAAAGCAGTCAATATTCCATACTTAAGTGTGATTTAAAAGTACTGCTCTGATTCTATTCTTTGAAGCCCACCTAGTTTCTCGCAACAATTTTTTTCAGGAAAGCTGAAATATATGCAGAGAAAATTAAAAATCTGCGGAAAGTTCGAGAATAACAAAATGACATGTTCTACATTCGGTTCTCGTTAAAATTCATCACTGAAAGCGCTCTTGGCCTGGCACATAACACTGGTGTGTTTCGTCTTGATTAACATCAACCAAATTTGTAATATATTCAGCTGTTGATTATGAATGTTTGCAACATTATTGTAATGAATAAATTGTTAAAAAAACTCTTTGTATTGGGAACCTAGCTATAGAAAAATCTTTTATCCCCTTCTCATCTTTTCGTAGGTTAGACCAGAGTTTTTAACCCCTTATCTTCCGATTCACTATCCAGACGGGTTATCTTCTGCAAAACTAGGTCTGAGATTTCGTGTCCAAGATGAACACCTGAAAGGTGAGGAGATAAAGTTAAAATGCACAGCAACTCTCTCCAAAATGATCACGAAGACGTCTGCTGAGACTTTACTTTTAGGAGATAATCACAGAAGTTCTAGTTTTCATCTGTCTAACCGAGCGGGAACTGGTGAGTTAAAAATAATATACTTCACTTTTTTTAATCTGTAAATCTTCAGGATTTTTGTTTAATAATGGAGTAACAATTCAGTTCAAGTCAATAGCAGGAATTTTAATCCCAGTTTCCTTTCAATGATTTTTTACCAACAACTAAAAGTGGAATGTGACAATAAAATATAAAATAAGGTTTACAATCTATAAATCCCAATAATTTTGTAAACCTTGCCAGTACTGAGTAAGTTACAAGCGTATATATTCATTTCCTTAGAAACAGTTTCACCACAGGAAATAAACAGGAAGTTAATTTGGTTACTTCAAATTAATCAAAATTATTTTCAGCTAAGTACTAATAAACAACCCTTTTGTTCATATGAAATATATTGCAAGACGAAATCGTTTAACTAAATACATTTCGGCTTGGCAAACTACTCGTTGGGAATAAATAGTGACAGTCTGAATAATTAATTAAAACTGGATTTCAAGTTAGTGGTAACTACGATTGAAAATGATTTAATACTGTATTTCGTTTCCAAACGCTTATTTCGGCTTATAAATGTGTCAAATGCAAAAGACATATTCCTTGTATTTCATTTGACTGAATCCATTAAAGTAATTGAAACATTTAGCTTTTATAAATGTAGAATTAAAGAGTTATGAGCTGTACATAGTTTTATCAGTAAAAATGCTATTTAAGAATATGAGCTTTAAAACTGGGTTTTCTGAAAAATTTTAAAACCTTATTTAGGAATAATTTGGATCTTCTAAAAAATAGTCATCTGGAATTAATCTGTTAAAACTCCAAACGTCGAGATTTAATTTTATAAGCAAAACTAAATATACATATACACATAATATTTGCAGTGAGTAAGAACATTCATTAGCGTTACATTTTGGGAATAAAATAAAGCTTTTCTTCAGGATTTGACAGATCTTTATGATAATTAATTAAATACACTCTAAACAAGTTTGGCATTCTCAGCAGAGGATTAATACAATTAATACCACTGAAGAATATTCAAATCTTAGGATGTCGTGCACTGCTTCGGTATATGCTTTATTTCTTTTATTTTATTACTTACTTTTAATAATATAAATATTCGGGATTAAGGATATACTAAGTAATGTATGGCATATCAAATAATATTAAACTAGAAATATCGAAAGAATAGAGCTTGATGTCCGCAAAGTTAAACTGTGCACGTATTCTGGGGCTCTAAGTTCAAGGGGGTCTCCAGATCTTCAAATTTAAACGGGTAAATTTTATGCTTGTTTTCAGTTCTAGACATTTACGGCACTGAACATAATTTGAGGCGGAGAACTCAGATTTGCCCTAGCCTTCCGATGTTGTAAATCAGATCTTGCGACAATAGTTGATGATACATGTCAAACCTATTATGGTTGTTACATGTGCATCAAGAATGAATGAAGGCCTTTTAATTCTATACGACAATTTAACTTTAGATGCTTTACTTCACTTTAATCCTACAGCTGTAGAGAAGGACAAGTATAAAAATTTACTTTTAATTTTTGCCTCTTATTAAGTTTCTTTATGTGTATATATATCTATACATTGTTACGGATTTCACAGTTATTTGGCTATTTATTTAGAATTGTAATTAAAATTGCTTTATATTTCCTGTGCAACGCAGACGATTTTTGAAGAGAAAGCTACGTCGAAAAAAATTAACAATAAAAGAGCGCGTACATTTAATGTTTAATAAATAAATATCTCGTAATTACTGTTGCCATCCCGAAAAATCGAAATTGTTCTAGTGATAATTAAAAAGCTTATATAAGCCGAATTGAAACACCTCATCTCAGTTGTTGTTGTTGTAGTTGTAGCTGTAAAAAGCGAATTGCTGTTTGTTTACTTAATGCTGTTATTGATTGTAGCAATTTCGCTGTGAGATAGAATTATTTTATCTGTTTTGAACTGAATTTTTGCTAAACGTTTGAGATATTGTGCGAATATCTTTGAAGAAATATTTCAGCATTTTGATTTATTTCTTGTGGAAAGAATAAATTTTTGTTAACTTTTTACGACTTGTGCATTCAATCCATAACGAACCCGTACGCACGCAACAATATACATAATATTAAAAATTAAATAAAACCAATGAGCCCAAATAAAAGTTCTCCATTTAATTGAATTTTCTCTTTTTGACGTATTTTTTTCTTTTATTTAATTTCTTTTGTAGTTGTAGCTAAGACAAATACATACTTAGGCATTTTGTTTTACTTTTTGCATTCGAATAGGACCATGTAGAGATTGGATCACATTAATGAATAATTTAACTTGAAATATCTGCTTAAACTATGAGAATTTGGTAATTACAAAGCATTTTTTGCTTTATTAAGTTATTCATTGCCCTGTTCGGAAACATGGTTGTTTTGTTTCATTATCTCGTCATGTGAACGCCCTGAAGAGGTGTTACGTCACATGTAATATATCGTTTTAAATATAATGTATATAATACATCACTGCACATGCATATATTGGTAGATCAAATACATGTTAATTATTACCGTGTTCCTTAAAAAAACTAATTCGATCCTAAAGAAGAATTTCCATAGAAGCAAATCTTAACATAATAATTTTATCCGAATTTGTTCTACAGTTTTGGTCAAGGTAACGTAAGCTCAAAAACGAGTTTTCTGTCTGGTTTTGAGAGTTAACTGAGAAATACTTATACGTATCACACGTTCGTTAATACTCCATGGAATGAAACTAGTATCTACTTTCTTCTTAAAGAATAATTCAGTTTTTCAAAGAAGGTTCAATTTGTAATTAGTTTCATCAAGATAAATTTTAACGTTTACCTACACTTGATTTCAAGAAGATGAATGTTTATATTATCGCCTCAAAAATATTTTACATAATCTGACCTTGCGAGAACGTGCGTTCGTCATTTTCGAGCGGACAAAATGTTTTGTGACTTAAGGCAATTTGAATTAAATCGAAATTAAAGAACAGAAATTATTTCAGTCTTTCATTAGTTTCCCACTTTCATTAATTTACAAGCTAATTACTGCCATAGACGACATGCATTTCTATGTAGTGAGTGTAATATTATTATGTTACTAATTACATTGATTTGTAATTTGAATGTTAGTGCAGTACGCTGAATTTCAGTATTTTGTGATTTAAAAGAATATCTTTGCCACTTGTTCACAGTAATGAATTTGCATTGCATGTAATCCTTTGTACATTTCTCACGAAGATTGTAAGAATTGTATAATTTTCCAGCTGTGAGTTCAAGTCTGTCAACATCGCTTCCTTTGATGCTCCTGCTCATCTTCCTGACAAAGAATACCTTGAGCTGACCAACAGTATTCGATCAAGATGGACAGAAACATTCTTAATGCATTCATTTTAGAATGTATAATTCTGTGGAAGTATATGTATTCTGTAAATAGAGTGTTTTATAGCTCGCACCGGTCTTCACATTATAAGAAGCACTTAAAACGATGCTTTTGAGATACAGCGCCACTGAAGTGTTATTAGACCTGTCTGTGCTGCTTGTATAAACGAATAATCTAGTTGGGCATTTGCGACTGTTAACAGCCAGTTCCAGCTCTAATTCTGAAAACCAAAATTATATTTTCTCCTTTTCTTTACTTTATAATGTATGTATTGTGTGAATTCTAATTTATTTTACTTCTTTAATGCAATTTAATGTAAGCACACTTATTTCATAATGCAATCAATTTTATAATGAACCCTGTTTTTACTTTTAGGCTTTGCTATGCTTCTATGTGGCGATTTAATAAACGGTTTTAAATTTTTTCTTATAAATTTCAAGCAATGAAAATGAAGAATATCTCACTTTTATGGGTCATAATGTGTGAGTTTGTACTTTACTCTCGGTGTAATGTCAACATGTTGTATACACTAAAGGCTAAGTTAAGAATTTTTCTTTGTGAATAGTGTAATCTGATTTTGTATAAACTCATTACATGGTTTACGCTTTCATCACAAATGTTTCAATATATATGATTCCTATATACTTTAATACTGGATTTCTAAACCAGTGTAAAAGTAGATTGAAGTCATAAAATACTTCCAACAGTTTGCGTCAGCTTTTGTACTCACGTTTGTAATTCTTTAAAATAAGAGTTCTGTTTCTCGTATGTATAATGTAAGCGTTTTACATCTCTTCCATTGTAAGTTAGCAGGTATTTCAATGAAATATAATTCTTCTCCTAGAATGGAACTCTGGGGAAAATTAAACTATGAATTACGTGGCTTTTGAACATAAATGACACTGTAAAAAAACGAGATTAACTGTAATAAAAGTATTATCTTGAAAACCTGAAATAAATTTTCAAATCATGATGTAAATGTTATTTTTAGCTTATTAAAATGCTCATTTTCTCCTGTTTTCTGTTTCAAATTAATATTAACGAATAAGCACATTTTCTACTTATTCCAGAAGTTAAAAGTCACTTTAAAAATTTAAGCATTGTTGAATTGCTCATACGTAAATTCTTTTAAGATAATATATTTTCAGAACTGAAAACAGAAAGAAAAATCTAAGAGAACAAAAAATGCTTTAAAAAGAAGTTGTTTTAAGATTTTACAGGAGAGTTTATAATCGTAATAAAAAATTATTTTCATAATCTTTGTTTTATTTCTGCTGCCAAATAAAAATATTTTGCTGTTAAACATTTACTTTCGCAAATAGATGATTATCTATTAGAAATAACTTCTTTGATTAATAACAACGTCAGTTAAATAAGTGTAAAATAGTGGTTACATGTACAAAGTTAGAACAGTGTTGGGTCTACATACCTGTGAACGTAGTTTGATGTAGCATTTTGCCATGTATAGCACGAATAAAAAGCAATTAAATTTATAAATTTCTTCCAAAACAACTCTACGAAACATACACCCTTTACGTACTTTCCCATAAACAATGAAAGACATGAAAATCAAGATATTATCGTAAAAGTTCTGAAGCCGTACAACCGGGGTAGTGGTTAGTAACTCTGACTGCTGTATCAAAAGGCCTGGGTCCGAATCCCGGAGAAGGCTGGATGTTTGTAAAAGTATACTGTGTGTGCGGCATGGGAGCATTGTAAATACGCGGAGAGACAAAAGTTCTCTCGAGAGGTTTGTAGTAGTGGAAGAGGGGTGTGAAATCCTCGTGTTCGGACCTCCGGTGTGCTCTCTCTCAAAATTGGGGGCGGAACTGAGCTAAAGTTGTGCTATCATCTATATGGTGTTTAAGGCGCCAATGACAGGCACATTTGAGTCTTTGCCACATTGACTGCCGTGGGCTTGCACTGACGTTTGTCAGACAAGTAAGATTGGTAACAGCAATAACAACAACAAAAGTTCTCAAACCATCTGATGCTGCATATTTCTTTGTCAGCGAAAGGTCTTTCCAAGACTCTAAGTAACTTTGCCTTAAGAGGAAAGCACACTTAAAAGCAAGGCTTATAAACAGCTTTCTAAAAGTTATACACGCAATAGGGACATCGACATAACGAGAAGATTTATACTTTGTTTGACTTAAAAATCCAAATAAAATTAGAGATTCAGTTATACATATATCTCTCGCTATATATATCCATGATTAAAAATTCTAATACTCAAAAAATTTTTAATATATATGCAAACAAACGAAACTAACTTTTATAAAAGATGCGACAGTTCTAACCTTCATATAAGCTTTACAAAATGTCTCAATTAAGCGAGTCACTCCCAGATCTTAATAACTGTCGTTCAGCTAACTGTGAAATTCTCAGCTCTTTGAGAATGGTTGTAGGGGGTATAATAAAAGAGACAGCACGAATAAGCGCAGCTAAAAATTTTCGGTGGAGTCAAGTTCGGGCGAATGTGGTAGCTATTCTATGCGAGGAATTTCTTCACTGTCGGAGCAGTCATCTACCTGATTTGCCGTTACATGAACGTGCATGTTCCTCTCTAAGAATAAATGCCACAGAAGCTTCTCCAGCGTACATTTTCGCAATGAAATCAAAGACGACATTCCGATACCTTTGAATCGTCCTATTACCTCCTGTACAGACAAGCAGATCAGTGAAATAGTTTAAAAAATAATGCCACTTATTACACAGCCAGCACTGAACGCCGGTGTTCAACGGTATTTCTGCTTGTTTAGCATTCCTTCTTCCCCTTACATCTTCCCACGCTTATTATAGGATTCTAGTGAAAATCCTGATTCATCCGTTGGACTATTCAGCTGCGTTCCAATTTGCTAACTAACAACTTCACTTTAACCTTACTCTGTTGGAATTGATACTCGGAATATCGCCATATCGTTCTTTGTATGCAGTTTTTGCCTCATTGTAGTCGCATGTATTTATTTCCCAGTTACTGTAGTAGCAAATGCTCTCAGACCTAAAACAGTCGATTGTCGATTTCTCTTAGTTAGTAAAGCTGTATACTTATCATTAGAAGTGAGATTCCTAGGATGAAAAGGAATACGTCTCCAGACAACTAACCCACTCATTTGAAGTTGCTTCCGTATAAGAGCAATAACTAAGCAATTAACACCAAAGAAAATACTGAAATTATTTAATAGATTATCATTCTTCAAGATGGCCGACAATACATCAGCTTAATAATAACCCATTTCTCTTAGATGGGCCATATTTGTCTTGTATAATAAAATACACAGTTTGAAACACAGTTCTGGCTAATAAAATATTAGCCAGAACTATGTTTCAAACATTTTGTATAAACAATTAGATTCACCTATCAAAAGAATCCAGTAAGTTGTCTTATTCAATAAGATTCTAATTTTCATGTTTCTGGATATTAAATCTTTTCTATAATAGTATTCAGTTTTCACCCAATGAAATTGTTTTAAGCATTGTTTCAGAGCTCAGATTTAGCATTGCTTGATCAAAATGTGGAAAGAAGTTCATTACCTTATTCTTAATTCATACAAAGAAATGAATGTAATAAGCGTTACTATTTTCCCCTTTTTTTAATTATTTCCAATGGCAAGGTACTAGACATGAACAAGATAGCATAATAAAATGTATAATTGAGATACATAAACAAAAGAATATAGAAGTAAAAGTCACTGATCTATTCACAGTCTCGTAAACAAGTATCACTCAGCCCCAGATATTACGCGAATTGCGATGCGTCGCTTAAGATGACCTCTATCTATAATACCATTGCTGTACAGCAGCCAGGTTGGGCTTCACAAGATGCCAATCCGAAGCAGATGCGTCACCAAGCAGTCATATCCAGAAGTTAGTCGCAATGTCACCAAAGCAAGGGGGATGAGGCAAATCAGGGATATTTTCCTTTGTTCTGAATAGTTTTCAAACAATTCTTTGTAAAATTTATACACAATAAGACTTAATGGCAGTTAGAGGCTGAAGCGCGTTTAGAAATACTTTCACCAGTTGCAAAAGAAATCTCTTTTCTAATTGTCTGTGGAACCACTGATCCCTTTTTAGCTAACATGTTGGCTTGTTTGTTATCATCCGCACAGCAGTGGGCTGAAATCCACTGGAGAGTAACGTGGATTTCTCTCCTGTTGAGCTGTTGCAAATTAATTCCAAACTGTAGTTCATCTAAAGATGTAGCTGCGGCATCAGAAGCACTAACCTGAATAGCTGCCTTCGAATCTGTATCGCAGCCATAGCTGAAGTCAAGTTTCTAATCAGAAGTTGGGGAGAACTACCTTAATAGCAGCTATCTCGTCATCAAATGTAGTTCCAAAATGTCCGACAGGAATACAAAATGGGAATAATTCACGAAGTACTTCCACACCGACATTTGGTGAATCGATTAACCGTGATCTTCCGGTTTACACTCTAAGCCACTCAGATTTCGGATATCAAAAAAACGTCTGCAACGTTATATAGCGCAAGATATCAGGAGGATGTTCTTTTTATAAACTGCGAAATACAGTTCCAAACAAGTATTTATTGCTTCATATTCATAAGGAGTAGCTGGCCGCGCTAGATACTGTATCTCGCCATCTAGATTAAAGATAGGACGCTGTTCCTGGTCATCTCCAAATGCACCGCTATTACGTTTATATACACATTTTAATTTCGTTATTATGCATTCAACTGTTCTAAACAGAAACATTTCATTCTTACAATTTTGTGTTGCCATATTCAAGAATTCAATCACATTTCTCGTGTGGGAAAACTGTGACTCACCTCACGAGCAACACTGTCTATCAAGCGACCGGAACATTCTTCCTATCCTGGTGAAACTCAAAAGGTTATGACCAGCTTCACCAGTCGAGTCACTTCTTTGCTATCAGCACGCAGTAGACATGATCTATATTTTCCATCGCGGTTTTCGATTACCCTTTCAACATGGGCCCTTTTCCATATATGCTGAGGATCTACGTTCTCCTGCGTATCAGATCTTTTCCTAATAGGAGTTAATTTGTCGATATTGTGTACTTGGGGACAACTGCGTAGTTCCAGAACATTCTTTAGACCATCTTTTCCAAAATGTGTTCAACAAAACTTTCTGTATCCTATAATGTCGTCTACGTTCCGCATTTTTGAATTCAGGTTTCGATGGCAATGTTGTCAGTCTCTGACTAGTTAGAAGATAACCTGGTATCAAGACTTCTTCGGAATAGTAATTTCTTAGCTCATGCACTAATGGCCTTTTGTTCAGGGCGGCCTTTAGGCCTACTAGTGCAGTAAAGTGTGTTTCTTCATCCAGCAACGAGCGACGACTTTCTAAGACATGGTTTAATTAACCCTATTAAACTCTCTCACCAACTCCTCACCAAGCTGCCCATGGTACAATAAATTTCCATGCAATGCTTCCTGTAGCGTAAACATTTTGGACTGCATTAGCCGTTATGGTATTCCTGAGAGAGGCCAATTCTTTGTTTGCTGCATGAAAAGTGGTGGCATTGTTGGTATAGATGGAGTGAGGGAGTTCTCGTCGAACGATAACCCTCTGAAGTGTCATCATGAACTTATCAGTTATCAGGTCCTAAACGAGCTCCATATGAAAGGCTCGAGTAATTGAACACGTGAATAACACAATGTACAGTGTATTCAAGGGTTGTGTATTGCATACAAAGACAGGATCAGCAAAATCTGTCTCACTTGTACTGAACGGTTTGGAGAGTGTCACTATTTCTTGAGGCAGTGCATCTTCTGATAGGTTAACCGGTAGCGTTGTAACAGTTCGCAAGGTAAGAATTTTAAAGTATCTGTTTAACATGGCATAATTTCATGTTAAATGGATACTTTGCGATTGCTTACCTTAATGGCATCATGGCCTCACAAGATCCAATAATTAGAACGTATTTCAGAAAGAACTATTCGAACACCTAAGTGATGTTGACGAATAAGCGTGTACTGAATCAGAAGGCGAACAACGTAATGAGAGCCATCGTGTAACAGAGGATGTCTATGCTCGAAGATAATGGTGCAAACTAAAGTCTGCTTTCTAGCCGTAAAAGACTACCTTTTGGAATGGGTTAAAACGAGCAATTTTTCATTTCATAGGCAATGGTAAATTAATTGAGCTTCCATTTCAGTTGCGAAACATTCTTTCTGCACAGAGTATATCCAATATTCTTTTGCCATCTTTAGTTCAATTGCAGAAAGATCAAAGAATGGACGTTGCTGTGATTTACGATTGCTAATGAAGTGGATTATCCAGGTTGTCACACTGGTTTGTTTGATGAATGTTTACTGAATGTTCACAATTTTCACTGAATCGAAAAGCATCTATGACAGGATTAAACGTAGTCGTACACAGGAATTAGGATTCTGCTTTCCCTGTTTCCGTTTCAACCGATGGATGGTGGTTCATCGATGCAGGTATCGTAGGCCAAGCATCTTGAAGTTGGGTTGGCCACCGTGGTCCTTCTCACCGCAACGCTAAGCTGGAGAGCTCTACTAGTGAAATACTATGTGAAAGATGATGTGCTGGATTTTGGTTACCAATGCAATGACGTCACTGTGCTGGAGACGTGTTTGCTGGATTTCAGCAATTCGATTGTCGACAAACATTTTCTAACGGTTGGGACAACCTCGATTTTGTTTACGGCGAGCACTTGCCTTTTCCGCGTTGACCACTCCTAAGGCCGAAAGTCGTGGTCATTTATTGTAGAGGCACCTAACAGGCGGCCACCGTTACCTCCTATAACGGGAGAGACAATTTACATCTATGCCTTCTCCGGGATTCGATCCCGGGCCCTTCGGTATCCCAGTCGGCTTCCCTAACCACTATACCGTCTAGGTGGTACCTTGAATTTAACTTAGAGCTACCGTGGATTCACTCCAAAGTGTTGTGTACTAAGATCTAAGACAGCTTCTTCACAGAAGTAGTAGGGCAAACGAGATGCCAACAGCTTTAGTAAAGGCGGAACTATTTTTTAAAGGAGAAAATTTGTTACGATAACATACTAATCGATTCTTTGTAGCATTTAGTTCTATAAAACCAGCACTGCTCCATATGCTCGTTCAGAAGAATCACAAAATATATGAATATTTACCTCAGAATTAGATGAAACTCTAATCCATCCTCGAATGTATATGGTGTTTAAAACTGGTAGCTCAGTGATTCATTTGTACCATCGTGTGGAAATAGTCGGGTGGGAAAAATATCCCACAGTAATCCGCAGAGCTGGGTAACCTGAAAGAGAATTTTTGGTAAAAAGGTCTAATGTATCGTAAAATTTGAACACTGTTCTCAAAAGTAAACTTCTCGTTGTAGGCTGTTCTGTCACGCCATAAGCACTACTTTTAACGTCTTGATGAAATGCGCCTTCTTTGGTATTGAAATTAATACCTAAAACCAGAGTTTTTAGTTCAACACCTGCTTGCTTCGTGACTGACGTGACCTGAGGCCTGGACAATCTCTAAAAGGCAATGAATAAGATCATAAGACTACCTTTCAGTATCTTAGAATAAAAGCAACTTTCCTCCTGAAGACGTGCAGGAAATGGAGTCCATTTATTATTACTGATTTTAGATTATCATAGCAGCACTTCCACAAAGGGTATATCTCTCATGTTAGCAGGAATATTTTCTGTTCCTGGTCTCCTCAAAATGTAAACACATTTAGAATGGAATTTTAAACAGCGAAATGCCAGTGAAAAGAATCATTTGTTGTCGATTTCATTTTTATAGTTCGCTGTTGTGATGGCCCTTGTTTCGTTGTAGAGTCCATAAAACACAAACGTTTAGCTTTCTGGCTTAAAGGCATTTTCATTAAGTCTTCTGTACGCAGATTGTAATGATACAAATGTTTAAAATGGAGGCTTCAAGCTTCTGTCAAGGTTGTCTATCATTCACATTGCTGTAGACAAACAGTTAAAAGTAGAAACTCATATCAAGAACTTTAAGAATATTTAAACTTACCATAAAGAACACACTGTCTCCCTTGGAACATTCAGCTATCTTTTTACTCCAATAGCTGCTTGAACTAACTTTCGATATTTTTGTGCGTAAAGTATCTTCAAATGATATTTCGATACAAAAACCAGCTTTGACTAAAATACTGAAATGAAATTATGAACTGCAGAAATTCATGGAAAAGTACTGCTTTAATTGAACGGCATGCCATTATTTGAATGTTATGCCATTTCAGAAACAGACATTAAATTTAATTCCGTGATGAAATCAGGTTTATCTTTTGAGTCATAAAAGTATAAAATATATTGATTAATTGCTTATTTCATGAAATGTCATTAGTTTTATAGATGTAGTAATAGCTTTTGACACTTTTGTATCGTCTTGAATACATTTATTTCAAATTCAGTAGGGAAGTGTCTGTTGCCAGAGATGAACTATCTAATAAATATGTAAATACAGTTTTAATAATTTGCGCCAGTCTTTATTATTGTTGAAAAGTGTCGTAGTATATGTTATGAATTTTACACATAGTTCATAATTACGTTATCTTTCTTCCTCCTTAGTCGCGTATGAATTGAAATATGTCTTTTTTACGAATTTGAGATCATCAGCTGCTTCTGAAAACTACTTATTTTCTCCCAATAGTGGGACCGTAAGGTAAAATCTTTGAACACTGGTCGATTCCGGGAAACCGGACTGGCTGTATGGGCGTTATCATGGCTTTTCCCATCTAACCTGGATGCGAGCCAGTCTCCCTCAAAAAATCCTCCCAGAAGGCATTCTTTTCTTTAAACAAATAGTTCTGGTATGCTTGGTTATAATCGAATAAACCAAGCCAGTTCCCTTAAAAGTGAGGAAAATAGTCTTGCAGGTTTTTGCATTTGTTAAAGTAATCCAGGTAAATTATTTGCCTTACGTTATTGTTACATCCACGGACTTTTACATCTTCGAAATGCAAAAATATCTATATTCTGTGGCAATAGTTACCACTGAAGCCATAATTTAATAGTTTAATTCACATCTAAAATAATATCTTGGGTTTAAGGAATTGATGTAAATATAATTAACATCTTTTCCTCCATCTTCCAGTTGGTAAAAATGTTATTTCGCTATACCTTCTCATTGACGTAAGCATTAAAAGGCATATATGTTTATATGTTCGTATCATTTTAACAAATATATATTGCATTGCTTGATGACAGAGAGAAAGATAAGAAAATTTTTGAAGTGTAGAAACTTTCTAGTATAGAAACTCATACAAGATTTTTCGCTCTAATCTTTTCAATTAAAAGATGGCAAATTTTGGTGATGGTTTAAAGCTAAAACAATGTAATCGATTTCTGATATTGCAGCTGAACATCAAGAGATTTTAAAGAATGGCCTTATATTGATCGTATAACTGCGTAGAGCCATTTTCTTGTATTCGAAAGGATTTCAAAGCGATAGTTTAAGTACCATATGTATCGAAGAAGAAAAGCAGCTTGCATTCCATTATTGGCTCTTCAAGGGAACATTGTATTTGCATCGCTGTCTAGTGACTAAAAAATTCCGAAGAAATTTTAAACATTGCTGAAATTTTTTGTGCAATTAGATTAAGAAACGTAAGTAATATCCTTTGATGACCGAAAAACTTGAAATGACGATTTTGTATGTTAAAATGTGTATTATAATGACAGCGCTATTAACATGGTATAATCTTACAAGCTTGTAAAAAAAAATAATTTTTTGGTTTAATTAGAAAAACATTGCACTTTTTCTTTCAATATCGGAAAACCAAATCATTCCTCCTAACAGTTTTATCATTTATTAATGGTATAGTATCTTTAAATAACAAATGTCAATGTACTATGCTAGCTTCATTTAGTCGATTATTAATGCTACAAAGCAATTAAGCCAGCGACATAAATTCGATCAGTTTTTTAATAGCGATTTTTCGAATAATCGTGTCCATAATGTGTAAAACGCAACTGTAAAACAAATCGGTATGCTTTTTACCCTTAAGGCAGTTCTAGAAATATAGGTATACAGCACAGGAAAAGGCAAAATCAACAGACATTTCTCTCATCTTCTGTACAATCTAAAAACTGAAAGATAATTACTAATAACATAAATCAATTTTGAAGTACTTATATGCCACTTTATTACTAGGCTGTGTTATTAAAAATCAAAGCTAATCTGATGCTGACAATAACCTAACTATCGGTTACATAGTGAGTTTTAACTGGAAGAACATAGACCAAATTAAAAGCATTCGAACAAATTCAAATATGTAACGTGAATATGAGCAAGTTTCCCTTAGAAAAAGGTCTGCGGAGGCAGCTTTTCCGTTAGGATAGCCTAGCCCATCGTATGCTTTGCCATATTCAAATAACCAAATAATCAAATATAAAAACCCAAAATTAGAAATATTTAGTGGCATACAAAAACAATTAAAACGAATTAATGTTGATATTTACTTTGGTTATAATCCTGACAACATGGCTCCAAAATTATTTGTTATTTGAGAAAAAATGTATAAGACGTTTATACATTTAAACATATACGTATATTCTTGGAATTATGTTATCAAGGTACATGTGAGAAAAACTTAGTAAAATGTATTTGCGGCTAGTCAATATAACATTAGACACGTGACTACTAGCATTCGCTGTTTTGCTTGCTTAGTATTGCTATTATCAGTCCAAATGCCTCTTGTACGCTGTGGAAAGGCTGTTATTGGTAAAACTAGTACGTATAACAATTAATTTAATAATTTTGTTTAATTTTACTGGGAATGTATTTAAAATACGGAAAACTAAACAACGGCCTAACTCTTTTCAAATGAATGATTTCCTAATGAATTATTATGTAGCTGTTCATTCATTGATACTACTGATGAAACTGTAATCTTAAGCTGTTTGTCTTAGGTTTACGGCTAATTTTATTGAAAATGTATTTAACATAAAACAGCTAAGCTTATTTACTGTGGACAATTTCATGAGCTACCTCTCTTAATGACGAAAATATTACTTTATGGATTTCTTTTTATAATTCTGGTCAAATTTAAGCTGAATTTGTTTTAAACGTAGAACAGCACACAATGTCATAACCTTTGTGTACGAATGATTTCCTAATAAGTTATGTCCTGTGTTTGCATACCTGTAAAAACCTTTAACCGTTTACATCAGATACGTTTTTTATGCATTTTAAATAAAAAAAATGCAAATAAATTTATTTGCTGACACCTAGCCTACGTACAACGGAAATGAAATAATGCAAATTCGTGTTCTAATTATTAAACACACTTAATTTAAATGGGAGAAGTTTATATTTAATTCTAGAGGTTTACATATTAGCCAAATTAGATGAATTTTTTTAATATCATCTAATTAATAGAAAGTAATATTTCTGTAACACTGGAAGGAATATAAAGATTTAAAATATTTTACAATTGCCCGTTTATTGTAGGAGATTAAGCAGCAAAAACCAGAGTAATATTCATAAATTTGGAGGACTAGATTCGAAGGTTTAAATACAGAACATGCCTCTTCAGCGGCAGAAGTGCAGATGAAGAAAAATAGGCAGTGATAAGTTAAGCTAAGGCGATAAGAATGAAAGGAAGGAAGACAAGCTACTGGCGCTATCTATTGATAAAAATAAAAACATCTATTGAGTGATTTCCTTAAAAGCTGAGGGCAATGACGGATTGAAACTGAGATTGTTAACTAGAACTGAAAGTTTTTTATGAATCTGAAATGCCTCTATAAAATATAATTCTCCAACGGAAAATGTTTTCTCAATAATTTTGGCTGCAGAAAAATGAAAAATGTAATTTTCTTAACAGTAATTTTTGGCAACAGAGGATTTATGTGTTTCGTTTTTCCTAACACATGCTGCATCATGTTTCTGAGAGAGAAATTTTAAGGCACTCTTACTTTGACCAGTGTAAATTAAACCGCATTGACAAAGAATTCTGTATATAGGAATTCATATCTGGAGTAGTCCTTATGTATGGAACTGTGAATTATATTCACAGAAGAGAAAATAACTCGAAAGTGTAATTTCTATAAAATACGTTCAATTCTATAACTAACAGACGGAAAAAAGTAATGACAGCAGAATTCTTGTAATCTGAAACAAGAGGATGCCTTTTGGTGCTTTGAGCTGTGAATTTCTTAACCGTGTGGTCAATAATGTTAAATGAAAAGCCTCTGTTAATAGCGACTGCTTTTAAGTAATTCAGTTCCTGATCAAGAGCCGATTTGTAGGAGCAAATGTGAAGTCATAGAAAAAAACTAATAAAATGAAGCTAACTTCTGTTTAATCGAATGACATGATTTGAAGTGTGGCGAAAGGCAAATAGGTGAGCGTTTACGGTAAACACTGGTACCGAAGCTGGATATGTTGCATGTGACCAAGATGCTCAAGAATGGAAGAGAATTGGAGCTTTCAAGTTCAAAAGTGAATAGCAAGAAGAATGAAATTCATAATTGAAAGAACTTTATTAAAATTATCTTTATTACAGTCAAACAGAGTAAAGGTATCGTAAACTTAGCTGAACTCCACATGGAAATTTAAATTTTGAAATAATTTTCATTCATAACTAAATATCAGCAAAGGCAGGACTAAGAAGACTTCCCATGGCTAATCTCTCAATGTGGTTGTAGTACTTATTTTGGGAAACAAAACGTATTTGGTTCAGACAGAGCTGAGTAAGGGAAGTTTACTCAAGAATTACGATACAGGGGGAAGTGAAATTCTTGAAGTCTAGTTTCCAGACATTTGAACTTCACCTTTCACTGGAATATTATCGAATGATGATTTTACATAAAAATGAAGAAGTTTCTAGGGAAAATGCTTTGTAATTCTTTTTATAAACTCAACTGAATGTTTTGTTGTGGGAGCGTTAGTAACTAATAAAGTCTAAAACTTTTATGAAGTTTAATTGCATTCTCAGTTCTGAGCCAGGACTTCTGTTAAATGGCAACAAATTTTAAACATGAATGAGAAAGTTCTAGATGAAGTTAATATAAGTCAAACTCAATTTTGGATAACTATCGAAGTGTGTCCCTTATGATGGACGGAAGAAAGGCTAGTTTGCAATTTAGGAGCATTTCTGAAGTGCAACTGGATTGCTTTGGATTTCATTTAATTTGAATGAAATTGGAGATCAAGTTTTTAGGTTTACGATTTAGTAAAAAGTTAAAATGATTTCGAAATTCCAATCGTTTCAGACGCCATTGTATGAAGCAATTGACGGTCGATGGTATGATAAAATTGAACAATTAAAATTAACTTAGGAAACCATAAAAGTGAACAAAAATAAAAAATTGGGAGCAAGCAAGCATTAAATCAAATAATTGAAGCACTAAATTAAATAAAAAAGTGGAACACAATCTAATGCGAAAAAGAAGGTAAACTATAAATCAAACATCAAGAACTGAAAAGATAAAAACTTACCGAAACTTCATACGGCGAAATTTTAATACAAGAGTGTGGAGACATGGAAGGAGAAAATGCTGGCTTAAAATGGCAAGTACATCAGATGGAAAACAGTAGCAAAAAAAATAAGATTATTTTGAGCTAATCATTGTCCGTTTATTTACTATTAATATTTCAGAGACAATAAAATGCAAATTATTTGTAATATTTGTTTTCTAATAGTATTCTAATTCTTTCTATCATCCAGAAAGTTTCTTTACTAGATGACTGGTTAAAAAAATGCTTAAACCTAAAGTTTGCAGAATTTAACTGCTATAGTTTTCAAAGAGTTTATTAAACTATCGATTGCTGATAAGTAGGCAAAGATCCACATAATTTATAGGCAACATACTTTTGACTGCAGTGAATAAAATTATCAGCAGTTTAAAGCAAAAATCCACAATGGAAAAAGAAGGTTTGGAAGAAAAATTTTTAAGCGTGTATACAAATTATAAATATGTTGATAAAGAAATTTTCTTTCCATCAAATTTATTAAACTTTGACATAACTTAATTTTTTCTTCCAAATATTTAATTTATGCATTAATTGTAATTTCAGAATATTTCAGCCTTCCTTCGATTAATATATCATTATATGTATATATATATCTAAGTATTTGCGAAACCAAGCCATAGAACAACATTCCAAACCAAGCAATCTTACTTAAAAAACATACACTCACGTTTGTGAAAATTGCAACACCATGAAGGACTTACGCGAGTGAGCTGAAATTTTCAGGAAATGCAAAGTAGCGCATGATATGCAAATGATTAGAATTGCAAATCCGTAGCGCATGCGTATGCTGAGCAGCGCCCTCTGAACGGCTGATGGATCCGAATAAATAGACGGCTGTAGCGAGGCGTGTATGGTTATCTGCTAGTGGTAAACGTTAACTCAATCTGTACTTATGCCTCGTCGACGAAAGAGAGCGAGATTTGAACAACTTACAGAGTTTGAACGAGGGAGAATCATCGGCCTTCGTGAAGCTGGATTGTCGTATCGTGCAGTAGCCTCTCGTGTGCAGCGTAACAGCAGCACAGTGATGCGCGTTTGGAAGCAGTGGACGGACGAGTGTCGGACAACTCGGAAATCCGGGAGTGGACCCCGAAATGTGACGTCAGCTCGCGATGATAGACACCTGGTCCGCATGGCGCGGACGGACCGTACAGCTTCCTCTAGACAATTGGCAGCACTGTGGTCAATAGCTACAGGTGTTTCATTGTGTGCTTCATCAATTCGTAGACGTCTGCTGCAGTGTGGACTGCGCGCACGGACTCCTTTATACAGGATCCCCCTAACGCACGACCATCGCCGCCTGCGGCTACAATGGGCCAATCAGCATAGAGACTGGCGTGCTGATTGGCAGCATGTCGTGTTTTCTGACGAATCCCGCTTTAATTTGTGGTACCATGATGGCCGCATTCGTGTCAGACGCTATGCCGGTGAACGCCACCTTCCGGAGTGCATTATCGAACGCCACAGTGGACGAACACCCGGAGTTATGGTCTGGGGCGCCATAGCATATCATAGACGATCTCAATTGCTACGAATTGTGGGCAATCTGAACAGCAACCGGTATATCCGTGAAGTTCTACAGCCCGAAGCTGTTCCCTTCCTTCAAAGCTTGCCAGGCGCTGTATTTCAACAGGACAATGCCCGCCCTCATACTGCTCGGATTGTTAAATCCTTCTTTGCAGCGCAGCAGGTACAGCTTCTTCCTTGGCCTGCGTGTTCCCCGGATATGTCGCCAATTGAACATGTGTGGGATGTCATTGGTCGGCGTCTTGCTCGTGATCCTCGTCCTGTTGCGTCTGCAGACGAACTTTGGGTACGCGTACAAACGATATGGAATGCTCTTCCTCAGTCAGACATTCAAACTTTGTTTGACTCCATGCCACGTCGTGTAGCAGCACTTATTGCGGCGCGTGGTGGCCACACAAAATACTGATTCTGATCTCTTGTTCTTGTTTGTTTGCTTTGAACATTTAATCATTTATTTGTACCACTACCACTCAACTGTGTATTAAATTGCATTCAATTATGACGATTCCTTCTTGGTGTTGCAATTTTCACAAACGTAAGTGTATGAGAAAAAGAAAGTAAAAAAGAAAGGATATTAGGCCAGTTTGAGTTCATTGAATTTTCTTTTGTAACCTACTTTGACAGTGTACGGCAGAAGTAAAATACAATATTAAAAAGCCGAGCAGAGACGTCCATTCCGTTTAGTCACCGTAATTTTACGTTTTGTAATCACATATCTCAATTACAGAGAAGTTATGAAGCTGCGAGATTGGTAAAATCTTTGCAAAATATACGATATAGCTGTTTAAAACGACACTTGCTCTTCAAAAAGCGGCAGGTCGTCTACAACTTAGAACCTAGTTCTGAATAATAGCTTCTTAGTGCAATGCTATTTGGATTGAAGTCAAACGGCAAACTATTTCCGGTAAAAACATATTACTTTTGTAGTGTCTTTTACTAATACAATGGGAATCACTATAAAAGCAATTTATGTGTTGTATTGTTGTGGCTAATTTCACTAGTGTGACCTTATCAGAATAAGTCCACGAATTTTATCGTGGCAAGTAGTACAAGATTATATCTGTCGTTGGAATCGTCTTGAGCACAAGATAGGTAACAGTACGACTTTGTTCAGTTTCATCCCAATTTTGAGAGAGAGAGAAGTCAGCCGAACGGGTCCGGCGGTCTCTCTCCACTACAACCAAACCACAGAGGACATTTGGCTCACCATATATTTAGAGTGTCCTCATGCCGCAAATATGCTATACATTTGAAGAATCCATGTCTTCTCCGGGATTCGAACCCAGGCATTTCGGTGTGGTAGTCAGAGTCACTAATACTAAATATTTAGACAAATTTAAGTAATGAACTTAAATTATTATTTCAATTTATTAAATCACCAGATAGGCTCCAATTAGGTAATAAATAGAATAGTCAGCTTCTAACTATTCTTAATAAAAGCGGTTTACATTTTTATTTCATTACTTAGAAATACGGTTTCTGCATTTCTGCCTATTTACAGAACTCGTACATTGCGTCTTAAGGATTATAAGGTATTTCTTCCGCCTTCCTAGCATGCGTTCGCGGTGTAGTGGTCAGCAGGCTAGGCGTGTGTTTGAGACGGCCATGGTTTGAGTTCCGGCGAGGGCATTGCTTGTTTTTCATCTCTCCTGCTTTCCAAAAATACCTAATGGCTCTGCGAGATGTTAAAATTTTAAGAATAGGAGGATTTCGAATTATTTTTGACTATGAAGTACAAAATTGTAGGCTTATAGTCTAATTCTTTATTGATGTCTAACAAGCAAGCGAAATGAAGCTAAATATCAAAAGCTAGAAAGCTAAATATTAAAGTCATATTTTATTTAGGTTAGGGAGATTACAAGTTTGACTGAACGTTTGTTATTAATCATTAGATGGAGCATAATTAACACTGTAATTTAAATAACGTATAACAATTCTGCGACATTATTCAGCTTTTGCTCTTCTTAACATTAAAAATAATTATGAAATTATGCTTACATTATGTCTCAAAATTAGCATATGGCAAATGATGCCTATTTTCAGCCTTCGCATGACACGTTATAGTTATATGAGCCCATCATCAGTTCAGCCTCGACAGTTTGGTTTTCATTTTACTCTTATATGCAGAGATTCAGTAATATTTTTAATTTTATAATTACAGGAATGTAAAACAATCTTCTGTACAATCTAAAGAATCTTTTGTACAATTTTTACTAAAGTATTTGTATATGCAAGACTTTTCCTGCCATTACTTCTCGTTTGTATTTATGAGACTATTTCTATTGCCATTATTAGTTTGCCAAAGCCATTGCTTATTTCCAGTTTTGTAGATACGTTCCAATCTAAAAGACTGCCATCAAGATCTACGGCTTTTTAATCTTCTGAGTTTCAGTATATTCTTTCCTTTTTCTGTGATCTTTTTAAAAGAACTCCTAACGTAACTAATGTAGTACCAGATAACGAAAATTCAAGGAGAAGGGAAAAGCTAAGTCTAGGATCATCAAACAGGTGAAATGCGATGATAAGATAACACGAATCACACAATTGCTTCGATATAACATAAACTCAGTGTAACATAAACTTTACTTAGATACGGAGGGGTGGAAGACGATGGATAAAATGAGAATAATTGGCAAGGAAAATTTTCGGTTCGGGAAAAGTGGGATAAAATCGTCACAACTCCTGTGGGAGAAATCCGACTAGACCTGACTTCTTTCAAAAATAAGCAACTCGGTATAAAATTGAATGCGTTGTTAAATAAGAGTTGCTGAGTAAAACAGCAGTGTGCAAATTAATGGTGCTGCAATCGAAATACGTCATCTGCGAGGAGCATAGAATTGCATGTTTCAGAGTAAGCCTATAAATTTCACTGTGGTATTGAGATAAGAAATCTGGGATAGCCAATATGTAACAATGACCTCCAGGCATCATCTCCCCGAAGAACTGCGATGGGAAGCTATTGGGAGATTAGAGGCAGGACAGAATCAGACAGAACAGGTGAGATACCTAAATGTGAGTCCTTCTGTGGTTCATAGGCTTTGGCAACAAATTCTAACCAGAGATCCGGCATACAGGAGGTTCAGCCAAGGACAGCCAACTGTTACGACGAGCGTCGGTGACCGATATTTGTTGGTATGCGCGCGAAGGAATAAAACCAAATCGCCAACTCAACTGAGATCCTTTTTTCCTGCAGCCACCGGAAGTTTTTTCAACGTCAACCGTGCATAGATGGCTTACGAAGGAGGTCTGTATGCAAGACAACCAGCCATTTGCGTGCCGCTCACGTCAGGCCATCGAAGGAAACGTTTGAGTTGAGCATGTCAGCTTGTCCACTGGACGACAGAAGAATGAAGGGCTGTTCTCTTTACGGTTGAGACCAGGTGTAGCCTCAAAGCGATAGTAGGCGTTATTTGATTTGAAAAAAGCCTGTAAGCTGTTATGTTCCATCAAACATCCGTGAAAGAGATGCATAAAAAAGGAGACACTGCCTGTATTTTCGGCGGTATTTCTTTGCTTAGACGCACAGACCTGAATGTCTTTCCACATGGAACCATGAACGCTCAGGTCTATAGAGATGACATCCGTGATGCTTATGTGTGCCTTAATAACGGGGCTATATGTGATGGTTTCCTACTACAGGCTAATAAATCTAGAACGTACAGGGTGCTCACATCGTAGATGATTATCTTCAGCAGCAAACAATTGCAACTAGACTAGCGTACCTGAATTCTCTCGAGCATGTTTCAGATGCTTTAATGAAGACGTATAGTTGCTCTCAATCCTCCTTTTCAGATCCTTGTCATGCTTGCAACTGCTTTGTAAGAGCAATGGCTCTCACGTCCTAGGCAACTGATAGACTTCATAAATGACAGCATCACATATAGCTGTATGTGCTGTATTGCTCCTAGGGAAAATCATACTCCATATAGGAGGTAATTTTAATATACCAAACTGAGACATCCGATTTGTTCATTTTATGCACATGCTAAATTTTATAACATAATAATTGTGGTGATAATTTCTTTTCATGTTATTTTGATTAAAACATCATAATTTTGTGATAATTTCTTTTCATGTCATTTTGATCAGAAATTAACACTGCATGATATGGACAAATCGGATGTGTCAGTTTGGTACAGAAAAACTAGCTTCAGTATGGAGTATGATGTCCTCTAGAAACAATAGAGCTCATACAGCGATGTGTGATGTTTTCAGTTATGCGGTCTATCAGTTCCACGGGAAGTGAGAGACTGTCTTGAAAAGCAATTTCAAGCGTGGCAACGGTCTGAAGAGGAGATTGAGAGTACCTATACGTCTTTCTAAGGCATGTCAAATACGCTTGAGAGGATTCTGGTCCGGTGGTCGAGCTGGCCAATCCATGCGCCGAACTGTATCTGGTGAAGATAATCATCCCCGATGCAGTCCCTGTGCAGTCTACCATTATCGTCCTGTAGCAGGCAATCATCGCCTATTTCCCCGGAAATATGAGCGAGCTGATATGCCCCTTTTAAAGATATTTTACACGACTAACATCCTGAGAGAAATGTACGTTACCGGTTACAGAGGACGGGGACGCCTGGTGTCTAACATAGGTAAACAGGCCTATGTCCCACACCCTCCCCTATCTATCGGTAACAACTTCCCGGAGCCACAAGAGGCTGCATTGGGAGTTGATTAAGACATGAAAAAGGCTGTACATGACCAAAAAACGGCGCTCGTGTTTTGTTTTACAGATTTTGGAGGGACGTTGACTGAAACATATATGGCAAGGGAACACAAATGCTGCAGAACATTAAAAACAAAAGAACATAAAGTATTAAAAAATGAAGATGAGCAAGGATTAAAATATATAAAGAAATATAAATAAGGCATGTGTTGAGAGAAGCTGCTAAGGTAATGACCTCAGTGGGCATGCGGTGCGGAGTATGTGTAGCTCTGTGCTAGGAGTTCGTAGGGGCATAGATTACACAAGCGTTTTCACACAAGGTTGTCCACGGTTGCGTACTTCACACAGGTAAAACGTTTGCAAACTTGTATAGTTTTCGCATATAATTCACTTTTTGCGCGCGTTGTTCGTAATTTGCACATAGTTTACAGTTGCTTGAGGTCTCTGTTTGCGAACGTGCACTTATATGCTAGCAGTTCACAGATCGTTCCGAGAAATGCAATGCAGTAAGAAAATTCGCAGTAATTATATCTATATCAAAAGTTCAAGTACCGGAAGGAAAAACACAGGGTACACAAATAATGGAAAAAAACAGAAACAAACAGAAAATAACAGAAAAGAGAAAGCTAAGATTCGGCGCAATAAGAGGAAATGAACTGCAGCAGGAAAAGTGGCCAGACACAGGTATTACTAAAATTCCGAAAAAGAAACATAGACTACAACGTCCATTAGATATAGCGAAATACCGATACAAATCCAGAGCCAGCTGAGGGGGCAATGAAAAAATTCAAATTCCCGAGAACAAAGATCAGCAACAGTTCTTCACGGCAAGTTCTATGCCCGAAACGCTGAGTGGACGAAGATTCACCGCAGCGAAAGAAATTATACGATATCCAGAATACGGGTCTTGCTAACCAATAGATGACGATACAGGAGAAATCAACAGATCCGATGGCGACCCCAGAGAACAAGAAGCGGGTTGCGACAGCAGAGTTCCTTCAGAGTCTATATATGTTTAAGAAGCTTCAGGAGAGAGCACCGAAGAGGAAGTTCCCAACCCAGCCAGATGTTAAACCACGTCGTAGTAGGTAACTACTTGTGCAGTTGGCAAACATATATCCAACACGGGATGATTTTCTCTCCAAATGGATTAGCAATTACCATCAAGCAAAAGCTAAGCGAAATTTAAGTTTCTTCAAGTATTCAGTTTTTGGTTTATATGTTAAAGTGCAACAGTTATTGTTTTTCTTAATTCTTGCTTCAAGTGAGATCATTTCAGTTTTGTTATGTAGAAGGAGCTTTTAATTTGATTACGCATCTCTCTCAATGATTTTAATTTGATTACTAAGAGTACTAAGTGATTACTAAAAGTAGAAATCCTGATCTCAGCTCAACAGATTGATTTTGGAGGAAGTTTGGTGAAATCGTAAAAAGATTTTAAGCAAGCACCTCCTGTACATACGATGTAAAGTGTAAAGCGAATCGATATTTCTCAGTGCAAATGTGTTGTAAATGCTTCATGATCTGTGACTGATAAGTTGCTTTTGTAAACATAAAGGCTTCTCTTAAAATATGTGTTAAAGCAAAAGTAAATGCTTGCATTCTTGTAAAATTTGAATCCTTGGTGTGTGAATGAAATGTTTAAGTGCAAGATAGCGAAGTAAGATAAAATAATGTAAAGTAAAAGTTAGCGATATGCAGGAATCTAATTGAAATTCAAGCTCTCAAGCTAAAACAAAAGTTTAATTATCTATTTTTCTTACACATTAGGAATAGTTTTGAATTTAAGGTGTATTTGAGGTCTAGTGAGTCTGAGTAGTATTATGTAAGATTTCGGTTAGATGGTAATATTGATGTACTCTTACAAATAGTACAAGGTTGTACCTTTCACTACATTTTGCAGGAGGTAAAAGGGATTGAAAAAATTAATGGTAGAATACGTGGAATTGCGTGGAGGGTTCCGATAAAGTTGAATTGAGCAAGAAAATTATATAAAATGCATTGGATATTTTACTAAAATCATTTTCTTTCCAGATGAGTGGAAGGAAGCCGTTGTTAAAAATTAAAATGTAGAAAGAAGAACTGCGTTGAGGAGACTCACCTGTATGTAATTACTTTTAGGCTTAGATTGTAAAATTTCCTTCTTGCAAAAACGTCGCTCTTAATTAGTTTAAGATCTTACCAAGGTAGTGAAAGACCTGCGTTGCGATTAAACTTTCGCTGGGAAAGGTGCAAGTTTCCTTCAATTTTATTAAACAATTATTTTATGCTTCAGATTTGTACTGTCACTCTTGCCTTTCTGTTTTCTCGTCAGTATGCGCATTAGCTCGCGTGCATTTAAGGTTAAAGTTTTGAGATCGTGTTCCGCCACGTTACTAAATAGAATGCCATTAGAGAAAGGTTCTTGTCTTCATCCTTGCATTATAATTGTGGATAGTTAAATTTCAAGCCGGTTAAGTTTTAAACCAACTTCGTATTAAACTGACTGTGTAGTCTTCGGCTACTACACTGGTGTGCAAAACTTAAGCAACAGCAGGATTTTTTGCCATAACTCCACGAGAAATCAACTGAGAGACATGAAATGCAGAAATGAAGGAGAGTATTATGTACGTAAAGGATGACGAAAGCATCGGAGCTGAAAAAGGAATACAATGCGTACGGTATGGAATCAAACAAAAACAAGCTTTATTAAACGCATAGTATCGTGACTCATGATTGTCTATCCAAGAGGAAGAACAACAAGCAGATGTTGCTTAATATGGGATATGCCCTTCCCTCACTGCAATGGTTGCTTCGCACCGTCTCCGCATACTCAGAATCAGCTGGTTCAACATTACTTGCGGTAGGAGTGCCTATTCCTCAATCAGCATCTGTTTGAGTTGTTGGGTGTTCTCCGGAGGATGTAAGCGTGCTGCAGTGCCTCTCCCCAAAGCGTCCCACACATGTTCGATGGGATTTAAATCTGGAGAGTACGCTGGCTAAACCATTCGAATGATATCTTCACTTTCCAGTAGCTCCTCCACAGCACGAGTCCGATGTTGTCGTGCATTGTCATTTAGAAAAATTAAGTCTGGGCCAATGGCACCTCGGAAAAGACGCACATGGGGAAGGAGTACCTCCTCACAATAGCGATCCCCTTTTACAGACCCTCTGTCGAAAACGTGGAGCTCAGTTCGCCCGTTCAGCATAATGCCTCCCCAGACAAGAACTCCAGGGCCACCGTTACGGTGTCTTTCCTCGATGTTACTGGGATAAAACCGGGTCCCGGCCTCTCTCCAAATCAAAACGCGTTGAGAATCGCTTCTGGTACTGAACCGATTCTCAGCCGTAAAGAGGACACGACTCCATTGATCAGTTGCGCTCTCTGCACCACTGTAAACGGTGGCGTCGGTGGCCAACCTTCAACGGGAGGCAGCGTTCAGGACGGCGGGCAAATAGGCCCCCTTTGTGAAGGCGTCTGGCCACAGTAAACCGCGACACTTGTCGCCCCGTTGCTGTACAGAGTTGCTGAGCAATGGCGCTTGGTGACTGCTGTCGGCCTCTTTTCGCCGGCAGGACGATATATCGGTCATCCCCTGCAGATGCCGTCCTCGAGCGGCCACCACCAACCTTTCTAACAGCTGTACCTGTGGTTTGGAACGCTTTCCAAGCGCGCGAAACGACACTTTTGTTGATTCCGAACTCTGCAGCTACACTGCTGACACTACGCCCCTCCTCCAGCTTTCCGATCATTCTTTCACGTGTGAAGTCGTCCAGGTGATTTCTTCTAGCCATATTTCACGAACTGACTCACTGGCACTTGCAGCGAATATGTTGAATTGCGTCTCCGTCCTTCCTTTTATTCTATTGTTGAACTGCGCGCGCCGACATCACGCGTTTTGTGTTCGCTCCGTCACCTCTGACGTTTCGTTCCTGATATTTGCATAAGCATGACGTTTCTACTAACTTACGTGTTCATTGTGCTGATCTCCAGACCTCCTCTTCTGCAATTTCAAGGCTATCTGCTAAATTTTTACATTGTTGCTTAAGTTTGGCACACCAGTGTAGTTTATTTAAGTTTTACATTTTAAAATTACTACTTGAGTTTCTTGCTATAGATACTGACGGAATTGCAAGCACCAAGAGTGACTTCTATTTATTTTATTTAGTTGCAAATACAAGCTCTTTTACACCCTTCTCAAGTTTCAGTTGTTACTTTAGATTTAGCCATAATTCGCTGCCAGTCTCTCTAAATTTTGGTCACAGTTCTGAAGAGTGAAGGACTTTATAACATTTTAAACACAAAATGAGAAAAGAAACAAAACTTACACTTAAATAACATGTTTAGCATCTATTTCTGTTATTTTAAACAGCATTCTGCTAAAGAATACCTATAACGGATTTATTTGTATTATTTTCCAATGGGATACTTCGGATACTTTAAAATCTAATTTATGTTTTTGTTGGTACAGAAACAGGCTGATCTTTTTACTTTCGTTGCGCCCATCTCTGATGATGATGCAGCTAAAAGTTGCACATTTATTTTTACAGTTTTGGCTCAGGCATGTTTTGCCGTTTTTATGCAATTTGCCGCTATGTACCTGATCTTTATCTTAGTCATTGCACATTTGGTCTGTATTTTGTATATGGTTCATTCCGAACGGGATGAATTATAAAAATATAGTTTATTTGAATTTATTTCGCATTATATATGTAAGGCAAAAATATGTAAATATAAATCATAATTTAAATTAGCTACAGTTCCTTAATGCTTAACTTTAATTTGAGCATTTTCTCTTGTAATATAAAAATAGTAATACATTTCTCTGCACTGTGTCGTTGTGACTTTTGCGTAACGCTGGTGATGCAAATGGAACTAAAACTCAAACAGCCAATAATATTTTACAGTGGTATTAAATATCCGAACAAATGCATCGAAAACCGAAGCGAACTCATTCTGAATTACTATTTCATCCTGAACAGAAGCACTTGCTTTCTGTACTTCAGCCTAGCTTTATTGCCGTTTACTACCGCCCGTTTTACAACTAAGCTATCGAAAATATTTCGCTTTAAAAGGCACGAGTATTGTGCCAAGTTGTTTGTCGCCATAACAGGTATTCTTAAAATAAAGGCGAATATTTAATCTGCCTTAGCTACCAAGTTGCTCTATATAATGGATCAAAATCTTCAGCATCTACGAAAAGCAATAGTTGTACATCTACGTTATCAATGTTTCTTCTACAATATTACAGCTAACTTTACTTCATTACACACACATACGTATACATGATTTACGTTTCAGTATTGTATACATAATAAATACACTGTACCCTGTCTGTACTATTGGTATGTATATTTCATACTATTATACTTATTATATGTATATATACACACATGCCTACAGTACATCTTAGGAGAGGAGTTGTAATTCGATTCGTGAAACCATTTAGAAATCTAAAATTCTTTAATAAGTTTCTTTCTTCTGCTTTGTATGAAGGTTTTGAGCTTCTTAATCAATTTTTTCTCAATTATTTTTTGGCAGAATGGATTGAGTGCTTTTGGCGTGCATACAAAAACTTTATTTTAGATTATTAATGACAAAAAATTGAAGGAATTAAATGAAAAAATTTGAAATTAATTTTACTCTGCAATAGTTTTAAAGATTAGTTCCTCCTTTCATTCAAGTTTGCATTCAGCTCTCAGAACTCGGTTTATGATCATCTTTCTTCCTTTGTCAAAAGTCCGCTGACAACTCAAGATCTAGTGTACATTAATTCCGCTTTAATTACATTTCGATGTACTGAGTTTCAATAAGACAAAGCTTTATTATTCATGCTTTCGTTATTAAATTACTTCGGGTACAGGTTTAGTTATAAAAGAGTTTATATCAGCATTAGAATTAAAATACATATTTCATTTATAAATCAATGCAGCTGAAAATAGTTCTTGCATTGTGAATATGAAAAAAGATACAGATCTACACAGTTGTGAAACAAAACTGCTGTAGAAGCGTACATCAAGATTCAAACAAATAATGCAAATTTGAATTCTGCTGTCCTTACTCAATAAAGTAGTTCCACAGATTATGCAGTTTACCTCGTTTATTTATCTGTAAAATTATGCTAAACTTTATCTAATTCAGGCAGAGATTACGTTTGAATTAATAAGTTGTTATCTCTTGTCTCGGTTAGATAAATGTCTTAGTTTTGTAAGGAAATAAAATTAACACTAAAATTCTTATTCACTCAAATCGATTAATCATTTTTCGCCTAATTTAGATATAATTACGTACCTCAATCAAAAATGAAAAATCATTATTTTTATAAGCAGTCTGGATAATTATAGCGTACTAAGTTTCATTTATAGTTAGTAGTATTTTATATCATTTACAGTTACATTGTGTGTACATTTTATTAATTTCAATAATGGTGAAATTGTTAAAATTGGCTATACTATATAAATATTTTATTTAAAAGTAAAGGTTTAAATTATTAATAAGTACGTACAGCGCGTACTTTAATAGCGTGAGCGCTATTAAAGCTCTCAGTTAATAAGAAATGCAATGCATTGTGCAAGCAAATTAGTGATATTTTAGAACTTTAATTGGTAACAACTCTGATAAATAATTATTTATTAGGCCGCTTGGCGGATTACTGAAAATATTTGGCAACATGGAATGGCAACACATGCCAGGTCACGTTAATGATATTTAGAATTCAAACTATCAACCTCTTAACACTGTAGATAGACATACTATAACACAAGTATAACACAAGAACAGCATAATTAATATTGTACATAGGCGTAATATGAGAGAAGAATGGCATAAATGGGATGAGGTTATAGCTCTGTGCAAAATTGCGAAACGTTTATTTAGAATTCTTACAAGATAGAGGTTAAGTAAACTACCAGCGAATATTAAAATTACTTTCATATGAATATATTCACATTTCATACACGCGCAACTGAAGACCTACGGATGCCAATTCTGCAGTGGTTGCTTTCAAAATGTAAGAAAATGTACATATTAGGAGCAACAAAAGAAGCCGTTGATACTGAGCTAAATGTATGAAGCTACATTGTATCAATTGTATTCAGGTAAAATAGCAGATTAGGAATAACAGACTTGATATTCGAGTAAGAATATCGACTTCGTTCTGGAATTTATCAAGAAAAGTAAGGAAATGTCTTATAAGAAGTGTATATTTATGACAGAATGAATGCTTAACCCTGCTGTTATGTTCCGGTCTATATGACCCAAAATAAAATTTATACATTCATAAAAAATGTAGTATAGGGATATTTCCAAGAAACTTCTTGACATTGTTGCTAAATAATATAAATACGTACTTCTACAGGAATTTGTGTTTGTTTGTATTTCGAAGGAATGTTTTTCAGTTTGTACTCAATGTATCGTTCGAGTCAGTATGACCCAACGCAAAAAATTGTTTATTTTTACTCATACATATTCCCTTTTGTTTGGAAGGATTCAAAAGAAAAGAAAAACAATTGTTTCTCTAATTTATCCGTTTTCGGAACCTGTTTCATTGACGTATGTGTTTGGTCATATGACAAGAGAGAGCGTACAAAGTCAAAAAGCTGATATCATTTGCAAGGGGCCAGGTTATTTGCTCTCATTGCAGCATTTCTTTTTTTCTATTGCATTGCACTTTCTGATATACTGTACAAGAGTTGTGCCTGTCAATAGGAGAGAAAAAAATAGCAAATCGCCTAAATTTGAGTTACGCTGATATAGCTAAACTAATAAAAGCTTCTGAGAGCGAAGAAGAAGTTTCCGAGTATGAAAATCATACAAGTGATGGACTTGAGAGTGAAAGTTCTAATAACGATTTTGATACTGATATTCAACAAATGAACTATAAAGAGAGTATTCAGTCCAAGAATCGTGAAATAAAGTGAAAGTTGAATCCACTGCCACATTCTTCTCAATCAACAGTTGCTCATATCTTAAAAACTACTCCAGGGGTCACAAAGTAAGCCGACGGCAAGGAAAACAGACTTCAAAAGTGCATTTGAGGTAGTATTCATTTCTAGAATTGAAAACGAAAAAGAAAGAGTTTATGGAAAAATATCTGAGGTGAAACCTTTCAAGCATATATCGAATCATAACTGTTAGCTGGTGTTTATATAAATCATATGGAGAATCAACAAAAAGCTTATGGGATAAAGAAACTGGCAGAAACATATTTCGTGCTACAATCTCCTTCGAAACATTTTACACCATATCGAGAATTTTTCGTATTGATAATAAATCCACTCGTGAAGAAAGAAGAAATTTGGATAAATTAGCTGAAGTGAGCGATATCTGGGAAAAGTTGTTAGAAATTCTACCAAAATTATATAATCCGATTGAAATTCGACCAAACTTATATAATCCGAATGAAAATATTATATAAACATTAGATAAACAATTAGTAGGATTTCGTGGCCGATGCCCTTTCAAATAGTATATACCAAGTAAGCGACCTAAATATTGGATCAAAATGTGGATTTTATGTGACAGTAAAACTTTGTACGTACTGAAAACACAAATTTACATTGGAAAAGCCGAGGGTTAAAGCCAGAGAAAACTCAGGAGATGCAAGTAGTGTGTGATCTTACCTATGGGTATTCGGGGCACAGTATTACATATGATAATTGTTTCACATCTTACACCTTAGGACAACTTCTTCTAAAACGGAAAATTAATATGTTTGGTACCATTAGAAAAAATAAATCATAAATTCCTAATAAATCGCTGGCCCATGACAGTATTTTATAAGATGCTTGATACTTACGCGTGCAATGCATTTGCTCTATGGACTTCAATACATAGTGAATGGAATGGAACCAAATTAATTATAACGAAGTCTATGTTTGAAAGAACTGGGAAAATCACTCATTTTCCCACACTTTAAGCAAGGCCACACCTACGAAGAACTGAGGACTCAATAAAAATAGTGAAAGAAATACAGAGAAAAAGGGAAAACGCACTATCAGGATCTGCTGAAAAAACTTCATTTCATGACAAATGTGCAAGATCTGTCTATCAAGCAATGACAAGAAAACTAGTATGTTAGGCTAGTATTGTAAGAATCACATTTTCAAACCTCATATAAGATATTACTGTTCAAAGTGTAAATAAAGGTAAGTTTCAATTTTGAACATTTTTCTGTTATTTTTATAGATGCTTTATATTATTAAATCTATTTCTAAACTTACATTAATATTGTTTAAACCGTTTCTTAAATGGCACCTGTCATTTAATGGAAGAAAGGTTAATTTTCTGAATCGGGTTACTGATCCGAACGCTACTGACGTGGAGTAAATACGAACAGAACAGTAGGATTAAGCTAATATTTCTGAAGGAGACATATTGAGCTGTAAATATTGTTGCATGCGTAATAGATTTAATCTACACAGAAACCATGATAGCTTCATAAAATTTATTTTTACCAAAAGAAACACTTTACAGTTCTAGAACATTCCACAAAAGCACTCGTACAACTCTCCTCAGTATAATAAAACACGATCAGTAGTTAAACTGTAAACTACACTAGGGAAATAAATTAAGAAAATTTGCATATTTTATCGAATTGCATGAAAAGAACTGACCTGAAGGATAAACCACTGCTTCTAGATAAAAGTGCAAATCTTGTACGGCAAATACGTAAGCGTACACGTGTGTGTAGGCGAAGTCAGTAGAAAAACAGGCTTTATAAGAGCGTGGAGAGTAAGACGAATTCTGTTCGATAGCACACCTCGGCGAATTTCTTGATGTTATCTTGCAGCAATCGGTTAAATTCATATGGGAACAGTAAAAATGAGTAACCGCCAACTTTTAGATGATGGAATTAGGTGGCGAATCGTGGGGAGACCAAAGGCAGGCCAGTCGCAAGTCCAGCTACGCAGAGAGTATAATTTAACGCCCAGCGTCTTTTTTTTTGTGTGTAACCTATGGAAACAGTTCCAGGATACTGGATCCATCGAGAGAAAGCCTGGGCAAGGTTGTTCAAGAGACACGACGGCCAGAGAAGTTCACTATTTGTCCATTTTAGTGAGGCCTAACAGAAGGGCTACAGCTTCTCAGCTCTCTCGAGACCTGTATGCAGCCACAGGAACCCGTGTAACAAGGGTGACTGTTTCCAAAAGACTGCATGAGAGAGGGTTGTTTGCCAGAAGATCGGCTGTCTGCGTTCCACTCACGTATACGGGCAGGAGAATCCGATTAGCATAGTGCAGGCAGCATAGTGATTGGAGTACAGAGCAATGGACGACCGTTATGTTTACCGATGAGTCCCGTTTTAGCCTAAACACCGATTCTCGCCGTACGTTCATATGGAGAGAGCCAGAGACCCGCTACATACCCTCCAATGTCCTCGAAATCAACAATTATGGCGCTGACGGTGTAATGGTCTGGGCAGGCATCATGTTGGATGGCCGCACACCTCTCTACGTCTTTGAAAGAGGCTCTGTGACTGGTGTGAGGTACAGGGATGAGGTCTTGGAGCCCTATGTTCGCCTTTTGTGGGGTGCAGTGGTCCCCGAGTTCATCTTACAGGACTATAACGCGAGGCCACATAGAGCTCTTCTGGTCGACTAATTTCTCGAGAGTGAGGATATTCGCCGGATGGATTTGCCAACCAGGTCTCCAAACCTCAACCCGACAGAGCATGTTTGTGACGCTCTGGGGAGGGCAATTGCAACTCCCAACCTCCTCCGAGAGCCATCCAGGAACTGAAAACAGCATTTCTGAATGAGTAGGACCAATTGCCACAGGCACTGATAAACTGCCTTATTTCAAGTATGACATCACGCTGCGAGGCCTGTATGGCTGTAAGAGGGGACCATACCCCCTATTAACCCATTTCTTTTGTGTGTTCTGCAAGCGCTGTTTCAGACATTCAGACTCCCATGAGTGTTACACACGAACATTTGTGTCTATTATAACTGTTGAAAGTTTATTTTGTTTGTATTATATCAACCCATGTTCACACCAAATTTTATTAAAATCTGTCCAGTAGTTCTGGAGATCGTAGATCAAATATGAAAATTCTCTTAATTTATTTCACCAGTGTACTTAGAACGTTAAACACAACGAAATACAAAGGCGAAGCTTTCACGGATAACGTAATACTCCGAATTCAGCTCTGAACTAATAACTAGAAATTAATGCTCTTTTCGGGCTTATACAGTTTTCCCCTGCTTGTCGAAAAATCTATAGTACCTTCCACTTCTCTAAATTACTGGAAGACATCTGAGCGCGGATGCAGCTACAGTTATGTATAGGGGTCAATTACAGTTATTTAGTTACAGTACCAATTACAATTATACAGAGACTGGACAAAAATTTCGCCAAATTCACCGACATTTGGGGATTTCTGGCCTACTGATAGTTGGCGAGAAATAGTCGCCAACTTATAGCGGCAATTATCTCACCAACAAATAGGCTTGCACTTGTAACTTTATTTTTCCGGCAGAGCGCGTCTTTATCATTTCATGTTTCATTATAAAAATACTGCAATTTCACATGTAACTTCTCTAAAGTTATTTCTATATATATATATATATATATATATCTAAAAAACCGTACCATTGCCTTCTTCCCAAGGCCTGCACGTCCAGGGCATTATGATCCCTGGAAAGGAAGCCATATTGACAACTAAGGTAAATAAACGCAGTACTAAAAGTACAATTTCAGTGAAAAACGCTTTAAAACAAATAAGATACAAAATAAATAAAAATACATTAATTTATAAATTTACATACGAATAGGACCATGGTTTTAGTATATTACGTACATTGCATACACAAATGAAACTACTTACTATTGCCATAGTGAGTGGCTAGCCTGTCGTAATGACCAACTTTAGTCTTAGAATTTGATCACAGATGAGAACTACTATGTCGTTCAATCTGCTTAGGATCGTGTAAGGACCGTCACAAGGAGACTGTAATTCAGAAAAAAGTCCTTTCCGTCGAATCGGATTTTGTAACCACACCTTGTCACCTTCGTTAAATTGATATCCTGTAGCACTCATGCCGTATCGGATCTTCATCTACTCCCTCATCAGATTCTGGCTTTCGCGCAAAGTTGTGCCTCACTTCAAACCGTGCCTGGAGTTTTCGAATGCATTCCTCAAGCGATCAAGGAGCATCCAGATGGCGACGAAGTAACACACAAGGGAGACAAAGGCCATGACAGAAGAACATCTGGAATGCAGGAAACTGGTAGTCTTGTGGAGAGCCCTGCAATTGATCAGTAAAAAAAGGCTAACTTCTCGTCCCAGTACTGTTGGTTTCTGGAAACTGTCCGCAAGAAGTTATTAGGGGTGGTTTGATTAAACCTTTCTACCATGCCTTCTGACTGAGGATGTAAAGGTGTCGTTTGGCTTTTGTCGATGCCAAGTAGATAGCAGATTTTTTTAATTAGAGCCGAGATAATATTCCTCCGTTGACTGGAATTCAAGTGAAGATTAACTCCAGATCTGGAAATTGAATGCTGTATCGTTACCGGGAGAGCCTCTTGATCGGTGATAGGTTACGTTTCAGGCACTTTGAAAATCAGAGAAGATGGATGAGTATTTGTTCCATCAGTAGTTCGTGGCAGATGTCCGAGGATGTGAAAGGCTGTGCAAAACTCGGTCTGACATTGTAACATTGCAGCTTCTCTCGGCTGGGTTTTCTTGGTCTTACCGGCACGCATAGGCACTGCAAGATTGGCATTACTTTCGCTCGTCAGCCCTTCGAATAATTCAGTAAAAGCGCTCTCCAGCTGTATGAAAAGTTCTCATTACTCCAAAGTGCCCTGCAGTCGGACTGCTATGTAGTTCTTTAAGGACGTCCGTGATCCGGGATCTTGGAAAAATCAGCTGCCATCGGAAGGCTTTTCTATTACCCGATTCAAACTTCCTACCTTTACACGATGATAATATGATAATGATATCATCCAGGTATATCAGCCAGGCTTTCTAGGAAAGACCTCTCAACACATTCTCAATGAGGCGTTCCAGTGTGGCTGCTGCATTACATAATCAAAAGGCATCGCTTTGAATTACCAAAGCCCTTTCCAGTAGTAAATGCTGTCTTTTCTCGGTTATAATTGTGTACACCTACCTGACTATATCTATTTTTTACACCAAGCGTTGAAAATCACTTGCTTCCAGAGAGAGTGCCCAGAATGTTTTCATTTCTAAGAGTAGGTTAGCTATCTTTCTTTGTGACTTCGTTCAACCGGCGATAGTCAACGCAAAATCTTATTGATCCAAATTTCTTTCGACCAGGATAATAGAAGAGGTCAAAGACTTACGGAAAGATGAATAACCTTGCTTTCTTGCATTCTTAGGCCCCTACCCACGGAGTCATGTAAATAAGGCACGATTTTTGTGTCATTGTGGATCATTTCAGTAAATGGGTTGAGTTGATACCACTTAAGCGGGCTTCAGCAAAAGCCGTCGCAGATTCGTTTTTGAACAAATATATTTTAAGATATGGATGTCCAGCGAGGGTAATTAGCGATAATGGTCCCCAGTTTGTAAGCAGTACATTTAAAATGATGTGTGACAAGTTGGGC
This sequence comes from Stegodyphus mimosarum, assembly GCA_000611955.2. NCBI lineage: Eukaryota > Metazoa > Arthropoda > Arachnida > Araneae > Eresidae > Stegodyphus > Stegodyphus mimosarum. The sequence goes on along the minus strand of KK121354.1, from coordinate 90,083 downwards.
ATTAAGCATATGAAAATGGTACCCTTCCGCCCACAATCAAATATAGCGGAACGGATAAATAAGAATATTATAAAATTGATTCGAAATTATGTGCAAAAGCACCATTCTAACTGGGATGACTGCGTTGAAGAATTTGCATTCGCCCTCAGAACGGCTAAGCACGAGACCACGAAGAAATCCCCCACCGAATTGTTTTTGGGCAGGAAGATAATAACCCCCTTAGACAAATTATTTTATGTGAAAGATAAAGCGCCGGAATTTCAAATTGGTGAAATAGAAGCTATGATAAAAGAAGCAGAAAAAGTGCTCCCGGGAAGCGCAAAAGAGACAGAAGTAATATTATGACCAAAAACGGCGTATCGTAGAATATAAAGTGGGGGAGGAGGTGTTAAAACAGGCACATGCACTTTCGTGCGCAGCAAAAGACTCGGTCGCAAAAGTTTGCCCAAGATGGCATGGGCCTTTTGAAATAACGCGAATAATTGAATGCTGTGCATATTTAAAGAATGAGAAGGGCGAAAAGACTGTGGCAAATTTCGACCAAATCAAACATTATTATCGAAGAGCTAATAATAATATCTTGAAAGACTTTTTACAGGGTCCAGCCTCACAGAATTTTTCTAAAATTCAAGAGCCCCAACCAGGTCGCTCAACAATAAAAGAACCCAGTTTCAAAAGGAGGTTACCAGAAGAGAGGAAGCCGCTGCCGAAGAAAAGACCAGCCCAGAAAAAAAAAACGGAAAAACGCTAAGCAGCAGTCTCAGCAACAAAAGCGATTGAGGAAGAAACCTTCAGATGAAAATACTACGAAAGCTCCACCACTACGGAGGGAACCGAACATCGAGAAGCGAGCCGCCGAAGGTGCCAATCCACAACGAAGGAGCCTACGAGTGCAGGAGCAGGAACGAGCCATTCTGGAGAGGTAGCGGGGGTTTCCGCAGAAACGGAAGGCGCCACCCACCATTCGTCCCCACAAGGTATTTCTGGAGGAAAGGAGATCGACCAAACGAAAGGCAGCCCCAGAGTTTCAATCTAGGATTAGCAGACAAGGATTTTCAGTTGAGAAACTGTGAGACTATTCGTGAAATGTTCTTTGTAATCCAGAACATGTTACTCACTGATTTTAGTCAAAAGACTCTCTGTAAATAAGAAAATTGTGTTAATTAAAAGCAACTAGTACGTAACTTGTATAGCAAAACTGTTGTATTGTATTTCTATGTATAAATAATGAATGTATTTAATGTAAAACTGTTTTCTATGTAATGCATGATTGTATGTAGTAAATTGTAAGCCTTAAGCACTGGTATTGTGAATATTGAATATTTTGGAAAAGCGTAAAGAATACGCAAGGTAAAATTAAAATGTAATGTAAAAGCGTAAAGCGCGCTAAATTAGAAATTGAATATATAATCGTTACTTAACGCAATGAGCATTTAAAGAAAAATTGAAATGAAGATTGAAAGAATGAATGATATGTATGAAATGCAATTGAAAATGTTTGAATGTTGTATGTAGTGTTCTCTGGTTTCACACAAAAGTTTAAAGTTCATTTTATGTTAGAACCTCAGGGCATTTCAGATTTGTTTTAGGGGAGGTCCGAGGTCTTGAAATTCGAAGAATTAACCCGAATAGAATTGAAGTCAGGTGGAAGTTGTGAACACTTGACAAAGTAAAACTGCGTGTTTTTCACAAACATCACATTTGGCCAGAGAGCAAGGGGGAAGTTTCAAAAGTGAATGAGTGTGAAATGAATGTTTTTGTGAAAAGCGCTAATAAAAATTAAAAATCGCGAATACCTAAAGCGCGAATAAAAGTCATTACGAAAATCATCAGAGGAAGGAAATGTTGTACTTTTCAGGTGAAATGTACTTATAATATGCAATTTAGTAAGACTTATTTCCTTCCAGATTGGAAGGAACCAGACTGTCAGTCAAGCCAAATTCCTGATGGATCTTTTTGATGTCAAGAAGAAAATGATGTAAAGATTGTTCTATGTTAAAATTTCTAAGACACAAACAGAGATTTAAACTAGAATTAAAACTTACAATTGTAAAGGACGGTGAATAGGAAGAAAAATTTAGATTTAGAATTTAGCATCTTCATTAAAAGCCGATTTTAGGCTAGTTAGTTTCAGACTACTAAATTCTGGGAGCAACTATGTAGCATTCATTATTTTAACTAACCAAGTTATTTTTTGTTTAAACTTTCCTATCGATATCTCGAAGTTTCAGTTGCTTCCCGAATTTAGCACGAGCGAGATATTTATGCAAATCGCAGATATCTGATAGCAGTTTAAAAGGCGAGAGTTAACGAGGAAAAGAGACAGAGATTTGGATATACCGCCGTAAGGCTGTGCGCGCAAATATTTCCTCTGTCTAGTGAAAGTTAGCCTTCATAGGCAAATTGCATTTACTAGTTCTTACTCATGAAATTCGCATTATTGCATTTCACTGAGAGTTAAGCTTCCCTCGCCGTCCTACTTAAAGTTAAACTTAGGAAATTGAATTGTTAACACTCTTTATTTCAAATTATTTTAGTTCAACCCAAGTAGTGGTTTACTCTCAAGTCGGGGAGTTGTAATTATTTGAATTAAAGGGTCCTTTAAACCCTCCTTCTGACTTGTAGTTCTTCAACACTAAAGGACATAGCCTAGATTTGCTCACTGTCCTCTACATAGGGTTTCACAGCGTATGTTTAGCAAGAAGATCAAGAGATTACAGTTGAAACCTTATAAATTCAGTAAAATTCGCAAAGGAAATACAAACCTTTGTTATTTTAAGTAAGAATATATTTTTTTCAGTTTACGGAAGGAACAAAAGTAACGAAAACATTCAAACAGCTATAAATCAGCATGTAGTGTTTTGAAAGTAAATATTAGAAGTAAGAATATGGAACTTAGAAGCCTCCGAAGTAATTTGTTTACACACTTTGGGAAGTTACTTGCAGGCTATTATTTGAGAAATTTGTAATTATATGAGTTTTTAAACTATCAGTTCATATCGGGATCAGAGAATAAACAATAATGTATGTCATGCATAACCTGAAGTACTACTTAATAAAACCGAGACCCGAAAACATATTGTGGTAGTAATAATGCAACATTAATAATCTGAATGAAATCTGAAATTCAGAGAAGAAATCAAGAAGAATTTTGATAACGTTGAATGATTAATAATAAATTTTCAATACTCTATTAATAACACAACATTAATAATCTGACTGATGATAATACAGATCAGAAATTCTGGGTGAATGATGTAATACAAAATATTTAACTCATACTCTCCGTATGTAATGCAAAATTGATATTATTTGAGAAATTTGTAATTATATGAGTTTTTAAACTATCAGTTCATATCGGGATCAGAGAATAAACAATAATGTATGTCATGCATAACCTGAAGTACTACTTAATAAAACCGAGACCCGAAAACATATTGTGGTAGTAATAATGCAACATTAATAATCTGAATGAAATCTGAAATTCAGAGAAGAAATCAAGAAGAATTTTGATAACGTTGAATGATTAATAATAAATTTTCAATACTCTATTAATAACACAACATTAATAATCTGACTGATGATAATACAGATCAGAAATTCTGGGTGAATGATGTAATACAAAATATTTAACTCATACTCTCCGTATATAATGCAAAATATTCAACTCAGACGCTACGAGACGCTATTTTAAAAATTATATCGATACGATGATGTTTTAAAGAAAACTTAAAAGCGTCACTACACAAATTTCAGACAGCACAAGCTACAACACTGAAGAGCCTCATAGCTTTTCCGGTTACTGGAGCAAATTACATGCTATTTTAAGCGTGTAAAACGATTCATATAATGTACGTATGCATGAACTTACTGACGGAACTTAAGAATTTATGTAATGCATAGAATTTGCAAGTTTGCTAAAAACGAAGCTGAACGCTGGAATTTGCAATTTCGGTTACATGATATGTAATTATCCAATCAATGGCTGAAACTAGGTCTGTCATTTAATGGATTAATTGTAACTCTTGTTAAAGAAAGACAGATAGATTTAGTACGCAATATTTCTAAATAATAAATATTAATTGATGAAGAGTAATAACAACCTATTAATATGTGGGCATTCTTAGTATAATTTATTTTGTGAAATGTAAGTTTTTACAACGTAACAGCCCTTAAAGTATTTGAAGGAATGATAAACAGGTCATTGCTTAACGCTGTTTAATCAGAATAGAAAGAAATATCCGAAAATCTTACTTCATTTATTCATTCTTCAAATTTCTAATGATTTAATATACTTCTGATAAATATACTTTCAAATAAGTATTCTGATATTCTTGTTGTGTTTGCATGATTTGTGAAATATTTTTATATTTTCCTACTAATTTATGTCAATACTCGTAAGTTACGGATGATTTTATAAGACTGCACTCTGTATATTTTAAATTTACGAAAACATTTGATTGAAATTAATAGGTTTATGCAATCTGACGTAAAGTAAAACAAAATTTTCATCCATAGCCAAAAATATTTTAAAACAATTCTTACAAAATAGCCTATAAGTTTTGAATAAACGTTAGCAGATGAACCTTTATATTTTATGACATGCAGATACTCAGCAGAGCGGAGAACGTGCAGATATTCTCTCTTGGGAGCCATAAGATTTTCCTCCTGAAATCAGGATCAGAAAGATACAGAGAAATAGGATTTACTTTTTATTTTCTTGCTGAAGGATTTCTTCAGCTTACTTTGTGACACTTTACCTCGACCGTAGTAAAATGGCACGTAGAAAAAAAAACTGAAGGTGGGGAATTTTGTTTTATTTTACGCCTCGAAAAACAGCAACCATGCTCTTTTCGCATATCATTTAATGTTTGTAGTGTATTAGAAAGGAATATTTTCCTTTAAACGCTTCTGTTTCCCCAGATACTGCAGGAAAGCGGGTGCTTGAAGAATGATATTCTTTACATGATACGAAATGCACTTGTACCTTCTTTTAAATCTATTTTATTCATAATTACATTGATATTGATAATATCAAAAACTGAATTAACTTTTTTTTATTTCTCGAACACTGAAAATAAAGGCATGGTTTAAGTAGATAATTACAAATATAAGAAATTATATGTTACATTAGATTACTTTCAAATCAAACAGTAAACAACAACATGGCTAACTGTTAGAGTATTATTTAGATATTCATAGCAGTATAAACAAATGAAATAATTCAGTTTAGAGCAATTCATTCAATTAAAGGAAACGTAATCATATAGATATCGAAATGAGCTGGTTCACCAAAATTGGGAAAGTCCATTTACTAAAGAATCACACTGAAACAGCTTCTCCATATTTTCATCCGTGGTCACTGACGTATTACTTAGAAACCATTATAAACTCTGAGCAGTTCTGGTAGGATTATTAATATTTATTTTTAAAATCATCTACGTTCTATAACCATTTGCACAAATTTTGTATATCAATTCTCAGAATGCTAGAAATTTTCAAAACACTACTTTTCTTTCCAATAATGACAACGAGACTGAAAAATCTACAAAGTTTTGAGTTTTGAATTTAGTGCCTAAATAAAATATATCCTTTCATTAAGATTTAGCATACACAATTAGTGTCTATCGTGGTGTTTCAGGAAAATCTACACACTTCCATTAAAATAATTTAAGTAATAAATTTCTGAAAAGTGTTTTTAAATAGCAAGTACTTTCAAGATAACAATAGACGTAAATCAGAAAAATAAGAATGTAACCTAGAAAAACTTGGAAAAGAAACATGGTATAAACTTTAAAATACTAACACTAGAAATTTCATACATATATGTTTTATGTTACCATATAAGGTATTTTTCCCGACGTCCTCGCATGACTTCGTGGTGTAGCGGTCAGCACGCTGGGAGCGTATTCCAGAGGTCTGTGGTTCGAGTCCCGGCGAAAGCTTCGCTCATTTTACATCTCTCCTGCTTTCAAAAAAATACCTAATGTCTCTGCAACCACAAGTGCAGTTTTCAACACCGTCATTTTTATTTTTCCCAGAAGCCGAGATCTCATTGGCATAGTTACAGTAAGAGATACTGGATATGGCTTATTCATACTGTTGCGATATTTCCCAAGTGAGTTTGGTTTAACTACTTGAATAGCAACACGATTTGCTCTTATGTTATCCTCATGTAGCATATCATGTGAAAATTTTTCATAAAATTCTCCTGTGTGGAAAATACGATTAAAAGTAACTGCTTGAAAAATGCTTTGTAGAAATAACTGAATTTGAGTGATCTGAATTTTCATTGCAGGTGAATAGGTATGTAACATTGGCAAATTACTCAAGAGTATCAGGTTAATTTTTCATAGGTTAGGCACATGATACCAGTTTTCCAATAGATATTTATTGAAAATAATATTTAGGAAATGGAATATATGTCATGCTCTCAAATAATAATGCTACGATGGAGAAATTTAACAGCGTATTATTAGCGTCAATATTTTAATTATCTGTGTCCTTAATAAAATCAACACATCTGAGACAAGGAAAACACGGCATATTTTTGTATTTTATTCCTTAAATATTTTGCTAGGGAAGATATAGAGATATTATTTTGATTTGCTTTTCACGTTTGTTTATTTTACTTTAAGACACGAAATATGATTTTATACAGATATTACTTCAAAAAAATTAAATCGGAAATCTTTTTCTTCTCAGCTGCATGCTTTGACTATTAACACACAATAGAGTGTTAAGTCAGGTGGATGGCTTTGCAAATGACTGCAACTGCATCAACTTCAGACAGCTGGGAAACATTCAAACATTTTCTAAACATTGGTTTACCTAGACATTTTAAACTTAATTTTCATTTATTTATTACTTATTGTAGATCATAGTGCATTAAAATGCTGGTTCAAATTTAGGAAGTGAAATAGCACAGGAACTGTGAGAGATGTACATGATATATACATGAAATAACGGATAATTAGAGGGGAAGTTTTCATTAATTCCTGCATTACACGAATAATATATGAATTAGTGGAGATGTTAGCAATCGACATATGATATCCAATTTAAGCAGTTACTGAGATTTCAGATTTGATTGCGTTTTCATTTATTATCTAACATAGTAAATCTAAAAAATATAGTTTCACCCTTTTTTGTTTTTCAGTGCTGAAGTGTACAAAACATTTTTAAAAGTTTTAACTAAAATGTCATTTGACCGAATAATCGATGTGTCGTATAAATTGGATTTAATACCATTAATATGTAAGGCATTATCTCTCTCCTTTTCACATGCCTTCGTGGTGTAACTGGAAGCACGCTCGACGCGTATTCGAGAGGTCCGTAGTTCAAATCCCAGGGTGAGAGCATTACACAGTTTTCCGGTCTCCTGTATTGATAAACCTAATGATTCTACAGTGGCGCCCGAACTAAAAATATGGTGGACAATAAGTTTTTACCACCAGCTAGGACACTATACATTTTGTCTTCTCCTGCAAACCTAGTGATTCTACAAACATATTACGGCAAATCGCATTTCAAATAATCCGTAAAATCTGCCCAAATGCATTAAGCAAGAATTATATGTTCTGCTTTATTAAAAATATTTCTATACCTTTGTTTAGAAGCACAATCCACTTTGAGGTTCATCAAATCTTGTAACATGCAAAAGTAAACTTTCCATTTATTTTTCCTGACACGACTCATGTTCTTCTGTTATTTAACATACATTTGACATATATGAGAAGATTTTCATACTTCAGGAATCCAAGCCAACCTAATATCGCGTTTTATATATTTAATTTGTCCTTCTATGACTTCAGGAATCAGTTTTTCATGTGGCATGTATAAATAAAAAAAGAAGTGATTGGAAATTTTATACCAATATTCCTTTTATTTTTATCGTTATCATTTAATTATGGTCAGAACTAGTTTAGTTTGTTATTTACATAGAAACATATGAAACACATCAGAAACATATGAAAATCATAAAGCATGGGAAAATATCTAGATTAATACTTTAAGCAACTAACCGAAACAGAATAAATAACTTTAAAGGAATGGGTCATTTACTTCTTACGGATTGTAAAATTTTATGTTAATTTAAGGTAGCCACTAACAGGTTTAGTTAAACTGACTTATCTACTCTTGCATTTCAAAGCCATGAACGAATAAAAGAATTCAGCATTCTTTACATCAATTAATTATAAAAACTGCACCTATTTTACATAAGTTAATTTTGTGTCATTTTCTGTCAGAGTTTTCAATTCGATGCTCAGAATCCTCATTCCAGATATAAAATCCTGACGTATTTCTAGTGTATTTTGATAGTGAAGATCAATATACATTGGTCAAACATGAAAGTTTTAAAATTTTACTCCTAAGAATATAGGCAGTTGATTTAGAAAAAGAAACTCGTAAATTCTCTATTGTCCTTTATTTGTGCTCATTATTTTATATAGCTAAATCTATTCAAAAACGTTTTCATTTGCGAACTAGATTTTGGTCTAAAATTTTCACTTCGATAAATTTGTAATTCTAAGCCTTATTTAATGTCTGCTTTTCAAGAATTTGTTTCTAAGTTGTTTTTCTATCATTTTTGATCAATAGGAGTTTTGTTTTCTATCATTTACCTGTAACTTATTATTTAGCTTGAATCTTTCTCTCTTGCTTCCACGAAAACACATATTTCTTTTTCATCATTTTTATTTCGCAGCTCAAGAACAAAATGCAACTTAAACTTCAAAGTAATAGTCTTTTAAATTTATTCATGTGTCTTTCATTGCTGTTACTTATTATTAGTTAATTTAATACGTTTTTTCAGTCCAAATATCGAAGTAACTCCATGTAAAAGAGGAAGGAGATAGAAACGGATTATTTTGATTATGATAAAACTCGCTATGACTATCTGTATATTAGAAACAAGGCTTTTATGAAAGACCTTCGAAGGAAAATTGGTCTGTATTTAGCTATAAGTATAGAAATTTACTTACATCTCACACATATAGACACTTCTACTGTCCTCATGGATACGCATTAAGCTGAGCTCCGCTATGTTTCTGCGTATGTGCGGAAACGCTCAAATCATTCCCCCAAAAATGGGTAGTCTACGTATTTCGTCCATATACACCGGTTTATTTCATGCTTTGATCTTGCTTGAATTGTTTCTTTAAGTATTAATGGCACACAGGCAACCAAAAAGCACACAGACAGATAGGGAGAAAAACGTCAGAACTATTCTACTAACGAATAAGGAAAAATGTCAGCGTTTACATACGAGAAGAAATTTTAGAAACATTCCTGTCTGCTCTAAAATGGAAATCGAACTTTTCTAGCTCGTTTCCAGCTAGAAGACTGAGATCAGTAGGTGGCCTGTAATTGAACCCAAAGCGAACTTAACTCAAAGTGTCTTTAATCCCTTTCCAGAGTTGAATAAGGCGAGAAAGAAGTGTTTTTGACATATTAATGAACTAGCTGTTTACCCCTTCGATTTTGACATCTATTTATTTGAGATTTAATTATTTGATTATTTTATAGTTTTGAGATATCTGTTTACTTCAAATATACAATGACTTGTAGCTACCGCTCAGCAATCAAGAAGTGCCTGAAGATCAATAAGAAAAGTTTTCCAACTGGAAGTAAATGGGTTTGAAGAAACTACTAATTCTACTCATGTCGTAGTTAATTTTAGTCGATACAGCTCATTAAAAAGAGCTCCATCGACTAAAATTAACTGCTTAGTTCTTGTAAAAAACCCAGGAGAAAATTTAATAAAGTTTGTCATCGTGAAAATCATACTTTTTCACAATGGTCTGAGTATTCCTTTGCTTTGGATGGTTTGACGACTTCATGAAAGTCTCTTCCTGAATATTCCGCAGAATTTAAATTTTATGCTTTGAAGTTAACTATTAAATATTTTGCACGAGTAATGTATTATTAGTTGCTTATATGCCTTTATTTAATGAAATCTGTTGTTATAATTAAGTTTGTTTATTGTAAGAGCTACAGGTATTTACATTTTTAAACTTCTAATATAATTATATTCTGTAAATGCTATAACTCCGCAAAGTTATATAAGTACTTTGATCAGAAATTTGCTGCTCCTGAATTGTACCACTCATCTAACCTGCAATCATATTCAAGAACATTGGTTACGTGTAAAATATAGTGGAATGTAGTATTATAGGAACATAAAATTTAAATAAGATATCTTTATTAAACGAGATGATTTTGGAATTCTTTGCACTTTTGGCTACATTTTTCTCAAGATGAAGTGCGTTGTATTGTTGTTTTGACTTTGGACATTAACTATTACGTTTGCATGCACTAACATTATTATAATATAATAATGATAAAAGTATGTAAAAACATAAGCAAACACTTATATTTAGGTATCCAGAAGTAACTCAATTAATGAAGGAAACACTTAAATTAATAAATATGAAATTTGATACTTCTCATGCATTTTTTATTTTATATATTTTTCCTACCATCGATTACACTGAGGAACAGCAACTTCGTTGTCTTAGATCTGTCACTTGTTTCTGGCTATCGTTTGGCCTCCGAATCCAAAAATAACCCAACTTTTTGTCCATCGCATCAACCTTTTAAGCTATAGGATACTTTCTCTTTGTCTCAAAAGTCATACAAAATATGCATATAAAAGAAATTAAAGGAAAATGTACAGATTATATTGTTCATAAAGAATAGTTTTCTTCATACAAAGGCTATGCATAGTTACTGCAAGCTAAATAGTGTTCATACAAATAAAAATGTCTTTTTTTGTCAAACGATACATGTTGAGGTAAGAATTTCCCGCTTGTGTTTTTTTCTGGAGTGTTTAATCTATTGACATTCTTGCGTGATGCTCCAACAATAGTCAGTCATCATATGTACATCTTTCTACCTTGGTGTCGTTGCTTGATAACCTTAAATTGCTCATCCTTCTCATCACTGTCTACACCAAGATATCTGGTAAATTATAGATATGGTTATATCAGAAATGCAATTTGATGCTGATGTTGCAACCAAGCATTTGAAGCTCTTCAAACGATTCTGAGCAATTTCGATGTAACCCTGTGCTCGCGTATTTCCAAGAACGTCTTTGACAACGTTTTTGAATGTCAACCAAGTATTCTTTTGAAGGATTTTCGTAGTTCCCCTGAAATATTCACTTTTAATGACCAGCCGATCGAACAGAATGGCCTTTAGCATTTTAAATGACAGTCTAGGAAACTCCAAAATGATGTACTTGAAATAATCTCCTTCATTTGGCAAAGCTTTAATAAATTGCTGTATGAGACAAAATTTTGTACGCAGAGGTGGAAATATGTTCTTTCTGCCGACAAGTGGCTGATGTAGAATATTTGGATCACCATGTTTCAGGTTAGATATTGGCGGCCAGTTTGACTACACCCAATGCTTCTCACAAACTCTGCTGCCCCACATACACAAAAAACATTCCGCGTTGCTGGCCAAGGAGGAAACAGACCATTTTAAGGTCAGTACAGATTATCCATTGGTGCATATGCAATGATTATCCATTGGTCAGTACAGATTATCCATTGGTGCATTTAAACAAATCAATGACTCCCTTTAAATCTTCATATTTTTCATATAAACAAACTGAATATCTTATTTGGACTGCACCAAATAAATTGCCTTTGTGAAGAAAGATACATTTCAAGCTCCCCTTTGAGATTTCGATGAATGATCGCCATTGAGTTGCGTTATAGGCTAAATTCCCAACTCTTCCATTAAACCCCGTGCGTTACTGTAGTACACAAATTCATCATCACTTCGAAAGTATTGCAGAAACACATACTTTCTTGATCGAAAGTAGCTCCTTTTAGCCAAGAGGAAAGTAGTGGTACGTCCTGTTATCTAAGTTCGATGCCGCAGAGAATGCTCACTTTTTACAAAGACTCAGAAGAAAAAACTTGACGTGCTAGAAGAAAACTTGGAGAGACATTAGGTTATGTCGGAAGCAGGAGTGATGAAAATGAGCAACGCCTTCGCCGTGAATCGAACCAAGGACCTCTCGAATACCTACCGAGCGTGCTGACCACTACACCATGAAGGCAGGCGAAGAAGGCGGGAGAAATACCTTATAAACTAACTACAGTCTTGAAATCAGCATGCCTATTTAATTCCAAATCAGCTGAAAAATCGAACTCAGCAGAAATTGTGTGAAAAATGTTCCTCAGTGTTATCTTTGAATACGAAGAAACGATAACTGAAATACTGAAAGACGTAATATTCAATGAAAGACGTAACTTCATTGCTAAATGTCACGTTATTTTTCATAATTTAACTGCTTATTGACAGCAGATTAACAAATAATTGTTTTATTGGTTTTCCCTTTCTTTTTGTAAGGACATTGCTAAAGTAAAATGCAAAATAGCTAAATTAGTATTCAGGAACATCATGTACTTAATATGCGTATCCATGAGGGATTATAAAACACTGACGCAGAATCGACAAAAAGCAGCTACTCTTTCGCATACAATCGCACCATATAATTACGCATATAACCTTAATTAATTTTGCATACCTAACTAAATTATAATGATCACTTTTAAAACTACTCATTTTTCTGAAGTCATTTATCAGATCTATCTTTGGTTATTTAAATAAGAGTTAAATTTAAATTCAATCAAATCAAAACAAAATTATTTCTTTATATCTCAAGAAATAATTTATTTAGCATCCGAAAAATGGCAAGCAATAACAGAAAATAAATCTACGAAGTAATACAGAGCTCAATAACCGTTTTCCCTTCGTTTCTTTAATATCTAAGAATTGCTTATAATCACTCGTCATACAAATAAAGGAAACTAAATGGAATAAGTTGTATGGCGTTAGAAACAATGTATAAATAGGAGTTATCATTACGCTAATTGTGAGTATAAAAGCAGCCTGCGCTGCGTCCATCTAACTCAATTTATGTCATACACATTCCATTTCAGTGATTTTCCGAATAATGACGGGCTTGGCGAACAAGTATCGACATGTCTGATTTGCTCCTCCCCGCAAAATTTCTCGTAATGACTACGATAACGTTGTTTAAAACACGGCCAATTTTCCCTTGCAACATACTCTTAAATGAATAATTACCCAGCTGCAGATTTGTGCGTGCTCCTCTTGAGCCGTGCGATTACACGCCTCAATAGCTTCATAATAAAACTTGTTACGACTAAATGGGCCCCCAATTTTCACTGGTTTAGAATTTATCGAATTACTCCACTTTTACAATGACTCTGTAATTAAATCTGGCAAATATTTGCCGCATTTTAAATGCACGGTAATTAACTTTCCCATAAATATTAAGAGTGGTTAAGTGAATACGTAATCCTGCTGTGTCTAACAAATTGTTCTAAATCAATGTGATTAGAAAATTTTGTCTAATTGAGATACACACACTCTCATATGTATATAAATATATGCAAGAACAACAGATGTACATACCGATAGGTATTTGGATCAGACACATATGCATTTACAGTCGATGAGAAAAAATTTCAACTAATCTAACAGTGATCAATATATGAATATATGATTCCAAACTTTCAAATAAGCAGATGAAAATATGTTTCAATGCCATTTTTGTGTGCCGTCTCGCCCACTATCAACAATGCAAAATGGTTTTAAGTTCCTCTGTTCTGCATGGACACGACTATTCCAACCATTTAATATCAGTAGAAAATCAAGTATATTACATATTAATCGAATGGAAGAGCAGAACTGAGTTAGGTTTCATGCTGCATTGTTAAAGTGTATTTCAAAAAAGGATATAGAGTATAGGTTTATTTTTACTAAACAGTTATTTTATATTAATTAGCTTTTCTGTCTTTATTGCGTTCAATTTTCCTGCCAGTGATATAATTTCTATTTCGAGTGTATTCAAACGAGGTAGAAAGAGATAATATTGAAAGGAAGGTTTTAGATGGTAGAATCAAAGCGCTTTCAGTCTGCTGAAGCTTACCTTACTAGTTGATTCTCTTGACAGCAGTTTATTTGCGGCGTAGCCTTTTTTTCGCTATTAAGCTTATCACGCCGATGTTGAGTTTGATCCAACATGCGCGCATTCTCTCTGTGTAGCCTGTGTGATAACGTATAATTTACTTATTTATAACGTACAGTTTACTTAGTTAAGTTCAATTCGCTACTTGTTATTTAGGCCATGAATTCTGGCTGTCATTAGGTTATTTCGAAGCAGGAATTATGAAAAATGAGCAACGCCTTCGCCGCGAATCGAACCACGGACCTCTCGGTTACGCGTCGAGAGTGCTGACCACTACACCACGAAGGTCATCTTTTGATAAGCACTTCTGTTTTTCACTACCATTTAGAATCTGAAATTCCCTTTGATATCGATACTTTTCAATACCCATTTATTGTGTTCTTGATAAATATGAATTAGAGAGGAAAACTTTATGAAGACCAGGATTATTGACGGTAATGATGTTTCTGAATTCATATTTAAAAGAATTTATTTCAGTAATGAAGAAAGAAAGCCGATGATTTAAGAATCTTGATTTAAATTAGCATAGAATAAATAAACGTAAGAGACTTAGCTTTATTATCTTAGGTAGCAGATGAATAGAAAATTTATTATTTAGGTAGCTGATAAATAGAAAAACAAATTTATATAATAATTTTACAGAAATAAAATACTATTAATATAAATTTATCTAAATCCTTTAAAATCCTCTTTGCTACACTCCCATCCTTAAATGGTGAGCTTTAAATCGAAAAGCTAAGGGTTATGGCATTAATGCTGCAGCCTCAGAATTTTATATTTAATGTCGTTTACAAGGATCAGTAACTGATTACTTCCAAATTCACTATTAAATTATTATACCTCTTACAGCATTTATAACACTCCTCCTTCGTCATCTCCTTAGAAGACCTATGAATCAAATTTGAAATTTATTTGAAACCAGAACCTGACAAAGTTAAGAGTACTGGTAGAAAGAAAGTACAATAAGTTTCGTAAGGAATGTTTTGAGATTTCACAAATCAAGTATGAGTAGTTGATTGCGATACTTTAGTAACTGTCATTTCAAAAACAAATTAATCTTCTGACAGATTATAAATATTTCCTTTTCCATAAATACCTTTCAAAACCAAACTTTTAGCAGAAGTTTTTAAGAGACAATTGATGGACAACCAATTTCAGATGCTATCTCTGAAGATGGTAGTAAATAAATTATAGAATTTATATTAATTTTTCTTGGAAACTATATCATGCTTAGCCATTTTTTGATTTGATTCCTTTTTTCTGATATTAACTGGCTTTGCTACTTCATCAAAAGTTAGGTTAATTTATTTGCAAAGAACAAGGCACAGGAAGGCTGTTTGCCTTAGGGAAGGTTTTCTGAATGCTAGTATTCATATTACACATAGCGAAAACCAGAAAAATCCCGTGCAACCAGCCTGTTCTCCGAGATGTGAACATGAGTCGAACTACCAGTGTTCAATGAATTTTCCAATCGGATAATGATAGTCATCACTGAAATAGAAGCTCAACTATTGGAAGTGATTTCCTGAATTAAATATATTAAACTTCTTTACCTGGAATTTAAAGACAACTAAACAATTTATAACTGCATTTCTGTCATAAGCGCTGATTCGAGATTACTTGTTTAGACTTTTAGAATTTTGATAATCAATATTTCATTTGCGAAGTAGAGGAAAATCTCCAAATTTCAGTTATTTTTCATACAATGTCAAATTTATCCAAGAAATCTGAAATCTATAATTTGTTCTTTCGATTCGTAGTTCCTTACCAAACAACTTACTCCTTTTTCTACATTTCTTAAACCGAGTTTAATTCTTTGAAAGCGCACTTTTTCTTCTGTGCTTTACACGAAATGCTGACTGAGACTTTTCCGGCAAAAAATCTGCAAAAGAAAGAAGTTGTATAAATTCTATGAGTTCTACTGCGATATTTCTTCGAATGACTTTGATGTTATTTGGAGCGTGAATCAAAAAGGGTTAGTCAATCAATTCGCTTTGAATTTGAGAGGTTTTTTCAGGCACGTGAGCATTTTTGTGAATCGAATCAGCTCTAATGTTCCTTAAAAAAGTAGTTAGTCTTATTACGCATTTTATATTTATTTGTCACAAATATTTAAGTTAAGGATTAAAAATATTTCATTGGCAGTTTTGATAGCAGACTAACGCATAAAATGGCAGGAAGGTAAATACTTCCAATAAAGATGTAAGTTAACGCTTAGCTTAAATAAATGCTTATGGAAATCTAAATGCAAGATGTATGCTATGTGTGTATTGAAATCAGATATATCATTAAAAATATAATACATCATTTTAAAGAATAAAACTGACCTAATGGAGATGCACTGAACAAATGTTAAGTATTTAACTAGTTCATTGTGTTATGCTTTAGAAAAGTAAAAATAAAAGCTATGTTTTAATAGCTGTACTTTTTGTTAAAACAGCAGGGTATTTGTTATCATTATATCGTAAATTTAAAATATTATAAAAAATATCCTTATATGCTATTCATATAAATCTGAAATTTTTCAGCTGAGTTTAAGTGAGAAAGAGCATTTTTGTTTGACTCATAATCATGAAATCAAGCAGAGCTTTCAACTGTAAATCTTAGTACAATTTTCATTATCTCGATGTGAATTTGTTTTTCATATTTGTGTTTGGCTTGGCACTTCAGAACTTACCTCCAAATTTTATTGAAATTACAACCCATTCTAATATAATCCTTTTAATATTCGCTCTTTATTTTCTGAAACAATTTGACGCCAGGCCGAAACACGCTGCTCAACCACTGTACGGAGAAAAATATCCAGTGCTTCTCATATCCTGTAAAATGACCTCCAAAATATTTTTGAACCTACGCTTTTGCATCTTCCGTAGCATACTGTATGCCAGCTATGCACACGCTGATTTAATGCAAAGTGATCTACAATATAGAAACCCGCCTTCAATACCAGTGCCACACTCTTTGGAGGAGGCCAAAGCTCCTTGTTCTGTGTCAACCGACTATCTGTTTGTCCGGTCAATAATCGGGTTCGAAACCAGGCAATCTGGCTGGCTGCATGGTTGATTTTCGCGGTTTCCTCCTATGTTATGTGAATGCGAGATAGTTTCTCTTAAATTTCTCCACACAGATATCCCTTCTTTTAGGCAAACTGTTCTCATGTGCATTGCCATATTCAGATAACCTTCACACCTTCTGTGCGCCTCATATGCGAAATGTGGTGTTTTTCTTGTGATACTGTTATCCGAGGCAGACTGCGTTTTCATGAGCCACTTGTATAAAACAAATGTACAGTGCTTGTCGCATACATAATTTGGATCCCGTCTTTTGAACTGTTCGTTTTGTATCGTCTGTAGCCGCTTTGATTTGTAGCGTGTTTACCAATGCTGGCGCCCGTATAGTTGAGCTCGGGTTGGAATCTCGTACAAGGCATGGTTTGTAAGTGTATAGTGTCTGTCCAACATAGGGGTATTTAAAATATATGGCACATCAAAAAGTTATGTCGGTTTTTTTTTGTTTTTTTGTAGTAGGAGAAGAACGACCTGTCCTCTGTGTGCTCTCCATCAGCATGGGACGAAGCTGTAAAGTTAGAATGGTAGGACTATACTTGTACAATCAGTGGTGATACTCTGATGACCCTCTCACTTCTAACTGCATCATCTGTAATATACTGTATGCCACTCAACACAAGAAGCGATATTAAGCTAAAAGAAGAATAAAAGTTAAAAATAGAATATTTTACATTATCTTGTTTAATATGCATATATAAAGCCATATGTAAATTACTGTATTTTGTGCAAGGGGATTAATTGCGTTATAATATTCAGCTTTGTAATGAAAGATCAAATAAAAACAAAACAATATAATGGCTGGTAATGCTGTATGTAACATTTTTATAACTTATGTATAAGAAACATGCATATACATGAAGAACAAGATGAATGCTTTGCATATAATAAAACTTCTGAGAAACATTACATTAAAACAAAAAAAGATGTTATTGCCAATAAAGGTGGCAATATTATATAAAACATTTCGATAAGGTAATATAGATTAAAGCAAAGTGTAAGAAATATCTACATGCAGGGAGAAGAATTATTGCAGAACACACAATAAAATTCCTTAAATTCATGGTACAGCTAATAAAAGCAAAACATTACCACTTGGCTTCGCGTTATATTCAGTACTTTACTTCTATGGGTCTTTCAACTATTACTTGTGCATCCAAGATAAATAAATTAATTTTAACTCTTAGACGAAATGCTAGAGACCTAAGATTTAAGTGCGTTGATATTAATTACCGGAATAAAGTAACAGAAATTATTCCCAATTTGATAATTTCTCAACATTTGCTCTGTTCCCAGTCGAATCATTTTCTTTGAACCTAATTATTATTTACATGAAAATTTATTAAACAAAAGGGAAAGGATATTTCCTGGTCTGCGAACTAAAAATAATTGGATAATACACTCATTTCTAACATATCGTGAAATACTTTCCCGAGGCGGTCTGTAATTCACACTTTGTGTGAATGCAATGAAATTTCAGGCATGATTGAAATTAAGTTTAGATATTAAATCTTAAAGCTTATTTGAAGATTTTATGGTTAAAATTTGAAATCCCCGGAAGATTTCATGTATACGTTTTCTACTGACAGAAATGAACGAAAGATCGTTATGTCTTTCATAAGAAATGAAATCGTATTACAGACAGAGACAAAAATATGTATCATGATATGATTCTATACGCACATGAAATAATGCATTTTCAAACGTCTTTTATAGTGTGTTCGCGAACAAACATAAAACTGGGGCAATGTATTTTGAAGAAAACAGTAAAACTATAGTTGGTATTGATTAAAAACTAAACATAATTTCACTAACTAAGCTAATTTTGTTTCAAAACAGTTATATATGTCTACGTTTTCTAGTGACATATATAACTTGATGAAAATATATTTTATAAGAAGAAATGTTATTTACATAAAATGAACATAAACTAAGTTCATTGATCTTTTAGATCCAAAAATTATTACTTATGAGACAGTTATTTTGAAAGGGTTTAATTAAAATTATTGCAGTATTAAAAATTAATATCATTCAAGATTTATACATTTAAAATAAATACAATTAATAAAAAGATTTTATATTTTGAATAATTATAAATTATTGCTGCAGGTTTGAGCCGTTTACAACCACCTCATTATTAAAAACATCGCGGGCAGAATTTCAATCCACAGCGCAAATAACACGTGTAGTTGATTGGGGTAGAATTAACGCAATCTAAAACAATAAATATCTCCTTTTATAGTTTCGATAACTATTTCTAGAACAAGAATGTGAAGACGAAATGGAGACGGAAAACATTCTGCCTATTTATAGGATGTGTAGTACTTTAAAAAACACTTTATTGCCAAAACGTTTATTACGTGAAGTTCAGTTAAAATTACAGCAGCTTAAAGGAAAACTTGCACTCTTATATTTCTTAAAGCAATTTTCGATAGAATAAATAATGTAAATAGAATGTAAAATAGCCATTATAAATCAAAGTCGAATACACATTAATCTATCCTGAACAAAAGGAAAGATTAGTTCCCTATTAAATTTTTAAAAATTGTTTGACTTATAAATCTCAAATACGCGCCAGGTTTGCTTCCAGATACACCACTAAGTTATGCTGAAAAAAGGGAGAAAATACCTTATAAACCTATTCTGAAACATAATGGTGGATAGATAATGACATGAGGATCAATGCCAAATACTGGACAATTTAACCTTCACATCATTTATGGAATAATGGATCAAAATAAATATTTAATATTCTAAAATAAAAATTTAAAGAGAGTGTTTAAGATTAGGTACTGATTTTTATTTTTATCAAAACAATTGTTTATAGAGCAAAGTCTTCAATACCGTTCCAATATTTTAAGATTCTGGCAAAAAATAGTTCAGATTTGAAAAATAAACTCAGTTATTCTAACCCGGTGATATGACCAAAATGTAAACTTTTATGCGGTTAAAAACACATTATCTTTTACATTAAAACAAAATTCACTGACAGGAAAAAAATCTAGTTAAATTTTGTGGAAGTCATTAACTACAAAATAAGCTATTCTTAAAATCTTCAGTTGTCACGTGATTATTTACGTCATTTGCCATGAAATATATGACAAAACTTAAATTCTGTTTTCTCATGACACTCATCTAAATTACCGCTTTAGTGGCAAGATTGAAACGCTGCTATCGTTACCTGCGTAAGGATTTTGATCGGATCCAATTAGATTATTTGCATTATGGCAAATCACACAAGGGCTAGCTTCCTAAAAGGAAAATATAGTTTCGTGTAGGATCTTTCAAGGTAAATCAGCTCGCATACACGTTACTCATGTGGTAAACCACGATGCTTCATATGCAACCAGTCTGTTCACCTGAGTTTGAAGCCAGATCGAACTACCAGTGTTGAGTGATTTTACCTCTCAACAGTTCGTGCTCCTGTAAGGCATTTTGAATGTTTATAAATTATATGTAGACATTATATGCTATTAATATTAAGCTTCTCTAGTTAATCCACTAATTCGACCGTCTAAGAACTGATATACATGAAAGTAATAATAAAGTAGCGATGCGAAGGGCTTTTCTACAGTAAAAAGATATTTTGGGAATATCAGTTGACAGCTACTGCTCTGAAATACAATTTTTTATCATGGATATTAACTTGTACAGACATTAGGTTATTTCAGAAGCAGGAGGGATGAAAAATGAGCATCGCCGTCACCGGGAATCGAATCACGGACCTCTCGGTTTCGCGTCGAGCGTGCTGACCACTACACCACGAAGGCATGCGAAGAAGGCGGGAGAAATACCTTATAAACTGAATACCTCATACAAAACTGTGAACGTTGGAACGTCAATAAATGTTCATGCTATTGATGCACTCTTCGATCTCGGAAATACACATGCAAATAAATTTACAGCAACATTTGTCATAGCTAATTCAAAAGATTTGGAAAGTGCATTAAAAGAAGAACAGTTAAAATAACATTTAATTATTGTGAAAAATTAGTTCGGTCAACGACCAACAGATTAAAAGAAGTCATAGCATATAAATGATTATCAGCCAAATACTAAATTTTATTTAAATAACTTGAACTAATTGCAAAAATAATTAAGTCCGAGTTTGATTTTGAGATTAATTTTAATTGTTTGTTCAACTTTAAATTTACAAACAATTTTGTTTTCTTGGTTTTGAATTTATATGTGTTTTTAAAACTGCAATAAAAGTTATTTATAACCTTGTTCGAATCCGTTTTCTTTTATTGTGAATTATTTCACGGTATATAAAATTGTAACTGTTCGAGTTTTACTTTGATCCTCTGTACATCACCTATTTCGTAAATTTTTTCACTGCTTAGTAAAAATTCGTTTGCTTAAATTTTTATAAACGAACATATAGAACTAGCACATTTTTTGCTGTAAAACTATTAATCAGAAAACTTTAACGTCAAAAGCAAGGTGACTAGCAAATGAGAAGATTAAATAATTAAAGTGTTATAACTTCCAGTTGGGAGAAATATACTATATAGGACGTCCCAGAAATATCCATTCAAATTTAGATTACATAATGCTGAAATTATTGCGTGACTATATGACAGCTTTCGAGAACATTAAAGCATGTGTACCAACTAGTGTCACAAAACGTATCAGTTATAATACGAATACTAATGAACATATTTCTGTTATGATCGATCCAGTGAAATCTAGCGAGAGCATTGTCTGTTAGAAGGGAATGACGTTGAATAACATATGTCGCATCTGGCTTCAATTTGAAACACTAGAGAAACCATATTGTGTGAAATGATTAATTAAGCAAAATAATATATACACATGGAATGGATAAAAGGAACAAGTAATGTTGATCCATATTCACCTGTACAGTATTCTATCTCGAGAAAGCAGGGAGAATATTAAAGGATGATACATCATCTGTTCAGATTCTTGCGCAAAAACTACCAGAATTATTCTAGCTTGAGCTTTGTGTATTTAAGCTTCTGAATGTGTGAGAAAGATGCATAAACACATTTACAAAAGTGTAAATGTTTTCACATTTTATTTACCATTTCTTTATTTGGGCAAAATGTTTATAGCATAGTTATATGTGATTAATTATTGTAAGAATAATAATTATTGTAAGAATAATATAAAAGAATCAAGAAGAAACAGAAAAGGCTAAAAACATTATGTAAGATTTTTATCCAAAACAGTTCTGTTTATAGCTAAAAAAAACTTAAACAAAAATATAAACTTTAACTCTGGAAAAGTATGTGCAAACAGAAAAAAATATTTTGGGCGGTACAGCTAATGAAAATCATTAGCTATAAAAATATAGAGAGAGAAGCCATTTTAGATTTTCTGAAGGAAAAAATTTGAAATATTAATAATGATCTCCCTGCGTTTCGAACAGCGAATCATCCGCTTTTAGACGGACTTGCTAACTGTTTAACACTATAAGAACAAGAACGGAATCATTGCATCCTAACCCCACTTAAAGAAAGGCTGGTAAGAGGCACAAGAACCATTCAACCAAATCCAAGTGGATATGAATAGCTTTCACTATATTTTATTTGGGTCGGCTAATGTAGAGGCCATTAGATGTTTTGGAACGAGAAACAGCAATGACCTTGCAGAGTTCCAGTCACGTATCTTCAACTACTAGTTAGATGTACTAACTACTTCTTACTGCCGTTATCGCACAGAGGATGCGATAACTGCTTACAGACTGCATAGAGTCACTGAATTTTGAAAGAAAAACTTGAGGTTCGTAATCTGTCCGAATCAAACACAGGAATTTATTTTTGTACATTGAACTTAAGTATTTCAGACGAAGATTACATCAAATAAGCAATGTTTGTAAAATCTAATATAAAATCCTAGTTAAATTTTGATTTTAGTACATTCGATCATAACTTGTATTCGTGCTGTCTCTGTTATTAAACAGCTAAGCATCAATTGTAAGATCTGTCTCTTCTATTCCACATAAACTAAACTAGATTCTACAGAGAACCTGACTAATTCTCGCACAGGCGTGAATGAAATACCAGCACAGAAGAAGGGTGAAAATAATCCTTCATTAATTCCATCTAATGATAGAAAGGCACAATCATCGTGCTTTACAACAACACCGTCAACTTGGGGTGAAACTTAAATGTAGAAAGTAACACAATTCAGAGTCAAATTAGAATAGCATGGTAAAAGTAAGGCTAAATTTGGTTGACTCACAAACCTAACAGGCGTGATGAATATTCGAAATGGCCAAAGGGCGTACTTAGCGTAACAGTGAAATCAATAACGAAACGTGCGCTGGCTAGCGAAAACAGGCTCTGAATTAACTCAGAGATTCACCTGTTTAAATACTCACCTCACCTAACTTTAAATTTACATCCTGGTTAGGAAATGCGAGAGGAAGTTGAGAAGTTCAGGAAAGGTATCAAATTAAAATAATTTATTATGCAAAATAAGGGAAACCCTACACAATAAGTGTTCAGGTTTGTTCTTCGCAATGTTGAAAAACTGGGGCACCACATTTTAAATACACTTCGAAACCCAAATTTAGAATCTGAATTGTTTTATTTGTTTATTTTGTGTTTTGAGGGATCTTGATGAAATTTTGATTTAAAATCTCAGAAGTCTAGAAGCTCATGCGCAAGACATAAGATATTTATGCTTCAAATTTAATGACTAAGCTTCAAATTTAATGACAAATTCCAGTAATTTAGAGAAATGTGTTGCCACCTGGCAAAGCGTAAGCTATTTGTCTTTCAAATTTAGTTAATAGATTCAGCTGTTTAAAAGAAATGTATTGCACCTGCCCAAAATTTCCAAATATGCGTTTTTTGTCTTTCGCGCGTCATTATGCTTCATTCGGCAAACTTATGATATTCATCTTTCAGATTTAATTAACAGATTAAGTTATTTAACAGGAATGTGTGGCCACTGCCCAAAATAAAAAACTTTGCCTTACATACTCCAGTGCTTGAACTTCCGCAAAATATAACATATTTAATTTTTCATTCAAATTGAATCAATCATTAAAAAATTAAGTAATTTAAAAACAAAAAACACAGTTCCGTTATTTCTGTCATTAATTACTAGCTGTACTCGTAAAATTTTGCTAACTGGACTTGTTAAAATCATTATATATAATGATAAATATATATAGTTTAATGATTATAGCTATGTAATGAAGCAAACTTAGAAGTAATGGAATAGACGCAATCATACAGTAATGTAGAACTACTGCATTTCGTAGATGTTAATTCATCATTGTAATGAAAACAATTAGCAATACTGACGGCCTAGTACGTAGGTAGAATAGAACATAGAAATTTTAATCCGTTATGAAGAGCAAGAATTTTGATTGCCTGGAATATTGATCCACAATGAACAGGAAATTGGAAGCAGAGGCAGACAGAATACTTATCTTTAAAAACAGGTTGTGGCCATAAACAACTTGGCATATTACTTGTGGCTAGTTTAAAATGGTTATATTTTTGATAGTTTTGCAGTTAGAAGAGATTAGAAAGCAGCATTCCAGCCAGGCCGAAGAGTAGAAAGCTAGTGCCTCCTTGTATTCAGGATGAAATCTTAATTCAGAATGAATTAGTTTTTGTTCTCAATTCATTTGATTGGATAATTAATGATGCTGTAAAATTATTATTGGCTGTTTTAGTTCCATTTATATCTCCAGCGTTATGCAAGAGTCATGTGATATGGTTTAGTCTCGAAATGACGCGGTTCGAAAAAGATTGCTATTTTAGAGCAGAGAGGGGAAATACCGAACTAAGCATTAAGGGACTATCGATAATGTAAATTATAATGTATCATTTACATATTTTTATCTTACATATCCCTCCTCCTCTACGGAAAAATGGAATAGCTAAGAATAGTAGCAAAAGAAGAAAATACAAATCATAAAATTTTGATCAACATATTTAGTGAAATAAATAAATAACTGTAAAGTAGAATTTTTGTATAAGTTTTTTTTAAAACATAAATGTAATTTTCAGAGATCTATAAATTTTTCAGCGTTTTAGTCCAAGAGTCTTTTTTTAGAGTCTATATAATCAAAATTCCTTATGGAAGGTTTTTGTTCTCAACATGATCACAAAATAACCATTATTTATTATAATTAACTATAACACATATAAAAATTCATAACATTAATTTTCCTATTGATAAATTGTACTTTAACTCTCCGATTGCAGGAAGAGTAATATTACAGAAATCGTGTTTCTACTGTTATTATCTTTCACTCAGAGATGCTATGACAGTTACGTGAAAAGACCTCCATTCCTTGCATAAGGTATAACTGGAATTTGTAATAAACTGAAATAATACATTCTATAATTGCAAAATATAAAATAATAATAATTTAGAAGCAAGTTACTCTTAATCATAAAAGTAGAGCCTTCAACATTATCTTATATGATGAGGGCAAAAGAAACAATTGTACAGAGGTAGAAATAAGCCTCTGATTCTGAACCAGTATTCTCTCAACACATTCTATACATACAGTAAATTGTCCATAAATTTTCAACATTTATTTAATTACATTCCAATTTACTAATCGTCCCTGAAAAACTTATTAAAAATCCTTTACTATTAATTCAAAAATAGTTATTTCAATTTATATTTCTAATACCATGAAAATTTTAATCTTTCATTTTGATAAAACAAAGTCATACATTCAACCCAGTATAAGAAAAACAGCATTACGTGTTCCAATTTCAAAATAACATTAATTAAGAAATTACTTAGTTAATAGTTAATTAAAAATTTAAACATACTTTGTGAGCAAAAAATATAAAATAAAATTCACCAACAAAATTAATAATTGCGAAATTATAAAATCAAAGTTTTAGAACATTTGCGTTTTCATTCTTTGAACACTTATGTTTTATGTTTTCTCAAACTATTGACATCAAATTATAAAACTTTTAACTGAACTACTTCTTTCAAAATTTAAAATCCACTTCACCAATATCAGTTTTGTTCCCCTGTAAAAACAGCAATTTTATACAGTTAGAGACCAAAAGAAAATAATTTAGATGGACATCTACAAGGCTGGATAGTAAAACGCAAGAATCAGAAGCGGCTGAAAAGCAGTTTCCGCAGTTCAACACGCGCGGAGTGAGCGGCATTTGATTGCGTATTGTTAATTTTCGACATAAAACCGGAAGTGTTTCTTTCCTCGATGGAAAGCCCAAACCGTCCCCAGACGTTGCTCACCACTAAGGCCAGAAGCAGGGGTCACTTTATTATGGAGGCACCTAAGAGGTGGGCCACCTTTGCCTCCTATGAGGGGACGAACAAACAACCATGCCTTCTCCGGGATTCGCACCCGGGTCCTTTGGTATCTCAGTCGGCTCCCCTAACCACTATACCGTCTGCGCGGCACAAAACCTGAAGTATGTGAAAACATATTTTATAAACATAGACTGAGGATTGGAAGCCTGAACCATTTGGAAGTTGATTTTAAACACTCCCATTGAGTTTAAAGCACTGATTAAATTACACATGATCCCGAAGTAATTTTTTTTCTTTTCATAGGTACTGGACAAAACACGAAATTTCGAAATGTTTACATTTTTGATAATTCTGCAATATGAAGGTAGCAACAGGCAGCAACCCATCTAGGCTGAAGTGTTAGAAGCAGAAACAGCTCTCTCAGAAACTAATTCAGAATGAATTAGTTTCAGTCCTCAATTCATTTGCTTGGATAATTAATAGTGCTGTAAAATTACTGACAGTTTTAGTTCCATTTACATCATCAGCGTTATGCAAGAATCATATGATATGGATTAGCCTCGAAATGACGCAGTGCAGGAAAAGATTACCATTTTTAGAACTGAGACGGGAACTACCAAGTTAAAAATAATTAAAAATTAAGGGGACATTGCTAATTTAAATTACAGTTTATCTTATACATATATGTACAAAATTAACAAGATTCATTACATACACATATAAAAAAACTCTGCTAAGTAAGTAAATATGAATGTGTTTTTAAGCAATTTTTGAGGAATCACCTAGAAAAAGAAATTGTGAAAATTAATAAAAATCATTAAAATTAATAAAATAATTAAGTGACGACGAAACCATTCGCTTCTGTTATTATTGTGATCTAAACGGAAACTGATTTGTGCCCCAAAGTCAATTAATTTTGAATTAATTGAAATAATTGTTTCAATTTTTCCTTTTATTTAGTGTATTTTTATAAAAGTGGCTCACATTTTAATTTTATTCAAATGTTACTTTTAATTAATTATTTTCTTTCAATAAACAGTACTTAAATGTTAATGAATCTTTTCATAATAATACTTATTTATTACTTTTTCTTAATTATTTTATTTTAATATTCAGTGTTTTTATTAATTTACATAATTTCTTTTCCTAGCAAATAATCCCAAAACTAATTATTTTAGACGACATGCTACGCAAACTGCCTAAATTAGCTTGTTTCAAATTGGTGGTATGAGTTCAATGGTATGCAACATAAGATGGCTCGTCTAATTTCAGTAAGAGAGCGTTAGGGATCCATAAGGCGATGCACTGTGCAGATGACCGTAGACAAGTGTATCTGTGCGTAAATGGTAGAGAATGCATATACTCAAAATTAAGCTGCATGAATTCTTTGGACAAAGGTAAAGCCAGGAACACAAATTCTCAGGTGCATAGTTAGTGTACGTGATGAGCAAGCTCTTGTACAAAGCTTTGTGCTTAACTGTATTAGGAACTTCCATATGGGAAATGAAAGCATAGTAAGAGGAATGAGTAATGATAGGTAAAAAGTAAGGTGTACACCAGCCGCAGTACAGTAGATATCCAAAGTGATATGGACAAATTGCAACATTATTTTCAATGAGATAT
This sequence comes from Stegodyphus mimosarum, assembly GCA_000611955.2. NCBI lineage: Eukaryota > Metazoa > Arthropoda > Arachnida > Araneae > Eresidae > Stegodyphus > Stegodyphus mimosarum. The sequence goes on along the minus strand of KK121354.1, from coordinate 62,147 downwards.
AACTCAAAACGCGTATTGAAAGCTCTACGCACAATAATATATGAAGATTTGAACATGAGTACATTTCAGGCTCATTAGGTACTCCATTGGCTTACTAGTTTGCAGAAACATCAGTGTCCAATAATGGATCAGGAATTTGTCCACTGAACTGTGCTCTTTCCGATAAGATGAAAGATCGAGAATTTGCCAACAACCAGAAACTGCAAGAAGTTCACAGAGTCCAGAAAACTGTTCCTAACGCATGGTTTGCTGCAGTCATCCGAAATCTTCCAAAGAAATGGAAGTGAGGCACTCGGACTAGAATACATGTAATAGTTTTATATGCATTGTGTTCGCAAAAGTCATTAGACGACCTTTATATTTGCACCATTGGTCGCAGACATATACTTCCAGTTACAAAAATGTTTTAAATGACAGAGATATTCATATTTGGCAATGCGAAGTTTAAAACACAATTAGTTTTCTACAAATTTCCTGCTGTGATATTTTTAAATTAAAAGAAAATCAACTTTATAAAACTTTCGAAAGCTAACTTTTCATATGTTGCCCAGTGCTTATATTTAGGAAAATGATAAAAAAAAGACTCGTGATAAAAATTAAAATACAAAATGGGGGTTACGTCAAAAATTGGCCGAGATAATTTTAAAGTTTCAGATAATTTTTCTTGGAACCTCAAGGATAATATACAAACTGCTGGAAGCAATATTTAAATCTGCATATAACTGAAAATAAAATTTCAGCTTAGGAAGAAGTTTATGATGTTAACAGATTAAGTGACGACCATTAATATGCAGAATGAAAGGTTTTGACAAATAAAATATTTTTGAAGATATCATAATTTTCAGCACAGAATACAAATGAAGCAAATGAAGTGGAATATCGTTCTCTAAACGAAAGATTCAGTATCCATATTCTTTGATTAAAAAAGAAAATTTAAAATAGGACGATATATCTTTTATAGACCGCCTGATGGCGAAGTAGCTGCATCGAGCAGCTGCATCACAGGTCCGGGGTACGATCCTCGGGCTGGGCAAAGTTGACTTAGCCTTTCATCCTTTAAGTTGGTCGATAAAGTGTGTACCAAGTTCGCTTGGGGACCAAACACCAGGGGTCCAAACACCAGGGGTCCTTCGAAAAGCTGCCCGCTTATCCACGGCATATGTTAATGCACTCCGGGGCCCAAAAGGTCAAGAAAGCAGAAAAAAGGCACCGCAGGCTGTGGCCCACTAGGGCTGTTGCTCCACTCAGTGTAGTTTAGTTTATATCTTTTATAACCAATAATCAAAACGTTGTATTTCAGAGGCTGGCGGAAAAATTCATAAGAATACCGTGAAATGAGAAATTGTAAGACGAAACAAAGGTTCTAATAATTGAATGATTTTCATGTAATATATTCTCGAAATGTTACATTAAAATCACATTTAACACGCAGTTAAGTGTATCAAATTTTTGCTGCACATAATTACGCCCATAAGTATCAAACTGATGTAACAAAGCTGGTAACCATAAGTGTAATTTAGTTTACGGAATGCGCAGGTCTGTACACGACCTGTAGATTCCTTTACATATTTCGTTTTTTAAAAAAAAATCTCTTTTATAAAAAAACACTTAGATAAAAACGCGCAATTGGCTTAAGCTAGGTGATGTAGGCGGTTATTCCACTGATCCTCCATATCCCATTAATATTAGTTTCAAGTGCACCTCCAGAAAAAATTGCGGGACGCTATAGATTTATGTGCTTAAACCACACAGATGACATACCTTTCAGAGAGACATTCTTCTAAGAAGTCAGATAACGGTCTATTTAAGGTTTTTAATTCAATCTATTACCTCTGTATATAGTTGAAGTACACTGCTGACTACCGTAAATGCAACACCCTGAAGGAGGCATGCAAATAACATGAAATTTGCAACATGCATTAGCGGAGGTGAGATATGCAAATGATTAGAATTTCAGCGCAGGCACACATCATGCGCCTGTGGCGCCACTTCAAAGCGCTATTTAAAGCCTTGGAGTTCTTGACGATTTCAAGTACGGCAATTGTGTTTTTCTTGTGGTTTTTTTTTTAAAAAGATCAATTATGCCTCGTAGTAAACAGCGATCATCGTTTGTTCAAGTATCCGAGTTCGACAGAGGAAGGATAGTGGCCTACCGAGAGTGTGGATTATCTTTCAGGGAAATCGGTAGTCGTGTTAGACGAAACCAAACAACTGTAAGGCGGATATGTGACTGTTGGATACAGGAGGGTACGACGGACCGATGTGTTCGATCGTATCCACCTCAGTGCACCACTTCACTTGATGATAGGAACATTGTGCGCATGGCAGTGACGGATCGCTCAGTCACATCACGAACCATAGCACAGCACATTCAGTCTGTAACGCATCATCCAGTGTCTGCGGATACCATTCGACGCCGTTTACAGCAGAGTGGTCTGTCCGCAAGACGTAATTGCTTCGTCTACCCTTGACGGAGAACCACAGACATCTCCGCCGCCAATGGTGCAATGAAAGAAGGATGTGGACGGCAGAATGGAATGAAGTTGTGTTTACTGACGAGTCACGCTTATGTCTGCAACATCACGATGGTCGGATTCGAGTCTGGAGACACCATGGAAAGAGGATGCTGAACAGCTGCGTTATGCACCGCCACAGTGGTCCTGCACAGGGTATTATGGTATGGAGCGGTATTGGATATCACTCTCGCAGTCTTTTAGTACTCATTGCCGGTACCTTAAACAGCCAGCGCTACATCTCCAAGGTATTGGAGCCAGTTGTCCTTTCTTACCTTCAGGGCTTGCCCACAGCCATATTTCAACAGGATAATGCGCGACCACACGTGGCACGCATTGTTCAAGGGTTCTTCGTCAATCGCCAGTTTGCATTGCTTCCCTGGCCGGCTCGCTCTCAGGATCTTTCGCCAATAGAAAACATGTGGTCCATGGTTGCTGAACTATTGACCCAGATGACATCCCAAGCTGCCACCCAGATCAACTTTGGCAACGTGTGGAAGCTGATTGGTCTGCTGTATCCGAAGAACACATCCAAAGTCTCTTTGAATCAATACCGAGGCGTGTGGCAGCAGTGATCTCCAACAATGGCGGCTACTCTGGCTACTGATTCTAGAAGGAGCCACACTTCACAGAAGTCTATAAATTTAATCATTTGATACTTGGTCAACATGTTATCTACTAAATAAATTGTGTTGTGATATCTCTTGTCTTTCTTGGTGTTGCAATTTGGGTGGCCAGCAGTGTACTATCAAAAGCTATTGTTCCAATCAACGTTTGGTTCCACCTAGTAGTGCAAAATTTTCAAATCTGGTGATGGAAAATTCTTCGAAATCGTGCACTTAAAATTAAACACCGTAGTGATTTTTTGTGGTGCAGAAGTCAAACATTTTTTTTTATTTTTTAGTGAGTTTAATATTTTCCAAAGGAGATATATAAAGATCAGATTTCGTAATTTTATAAAATATATATTTTTTAATTTACAGATGGCACACCATTTGTATAATTAACACTAGCATTAGAGTGTTTTCCGTATACCTATATCTACGATCAGCGGTCCTTTTGACCGCTTGTTCCGAATAGAAGAAAAAGCTACCTTTTTGCTAATATTATGTAAAGGTAATGCTTATAACGATACGTTTTGCTTGTTTAATAAGTAGGTAAAGTAAATTGAGCAAATATATGCAACTAAAAAATAATTTAATGTGACAGAGAGCAAAATAAAACAAAGTGAGTAAATATATTAATCGAAGGATAATTTAGTATAACATAGAGCTAAAATAGAAAGACAATCACTCTAGATATTATTAAACTTCTTATCATTTAATAAATTGCCTCACATAAATTTTCAATATGAAATAAATATATTAAAAATTACACAAATTAGTACTTATGTTACTCGGTTTTGCAATGCATAAAAATTACAATTTTTTTAATTTTACCTGTACAGGTTCGACAAATATGTTTATTACGGTATTCACATGTAATCAAAATTTTGTTGCCTCCGCGCGCATTTATTTGGCACTGTTTACGCTTACGGGAAGGGTTGGAGCAAGTACCAATTCTCTTGTCGTTAGATACAGGAAGTTTATGAATTTTGGATGAAACGTACATCTTTCGAAGCTTCTCAGCCGTATTCAAAATAAAATCACGATGGCGGATATTCTTGTGTCCAGTTGTTTCCTTGTAAATTAACCATGCATTTATCACGGCTAAATCAAGAATACTAAAAACAAAAACAACAACAAACCCCCCCCCCTTTAATCTGGCTAACGGCTGGATGAGGAATTCACTGAGTATTTTCTTTGCATCGGGTCCAAAACATCAACTCCATATTTGGTCAAACTGTAAGAATTCAAAACTTCCTGTGCATTGGTTTCATCAGATACGATTTCCAATGTTAGGGCATGGAACTCAGGAGCAGGGCGTTCTTTGGTTTTCCTCTTGATAAGACGTAAGTGTTATATTGTCATGCTTAGCAATCTTACTAGAACAGAGCTAATTCCTCGTATTTTTGAAAGAAAAAGATATTTCTCTTTTTGATGGATTTATTGTGCCAATGCAGTTTATCCCTAAATTCCTCATTTCTTTTACTAATTTCAGTGGTTCCATAAAGCGAAAGGCTGCATGTTCAGATACCGTTTCTCCAACTTGTCTTGTTCCGTCTTTTCCCAAATAGGAAAATCCGTTCAGTAAATATTTTGTCTGCACATCAGTTAAGTAGCCAAACTTAAATGCCAAATTTGTTCGGCATTTCAGGTATATACTGAATAAATCGGCATCGGTTCTTCATGGGAAATAATTGTTCATCCACTGTTATATTTTCTTCAGGTTTATAATATTTCACTCAGTTTTCTACAAAAGCATTCCAGATATCCGAAACAAGGGCAAATGGATCAGTTTGCAGTCTTCGGGATGTTGATAAAAATTTTTACTTTCCTTTTCTGTTCTGCGAACAGGTTCTTCAACCGACGAATCAGATTCACTTGTTTCAGTAGGATTCTTCATCAGGTTCTGACCTGAAGCAGAATTAATATCAGAAAGACTTTCAAAAGAGAAAGCACTGCAAATTTTCACGTATTCTACTCGGAAATAAAATGCATAATGGTCTCTACAAGCTTACAGTTGAACTTTGCCGTGTGAATTGCATAGTAGCTTTACTTTTATATTCTGTTAAATGCCATATCAAATGGTGACTTCGTTCTGCTGATTACACCAGACACGCAAGTTGCTAAGTTGATATAAGAAAGGTTTATTCTGAATTTTCTTTTCACATTGGTGTTATTTTACACTGGAAGGCTCTGACCGACTACACTGAGCCATTATTTGCTTTGAAATACATACTTTCTTTGCACATTGAACAATGACTTGCATTTATAATCAATAAAAACACCGAAACAGTCTTCCCGTCCGACTATCAAAAGTAGGGTCAGAATTAGCCAGTTTATGAAGGCGCTAATATCTGAGCATTATTTTTCAAGATCAAATGCAAAAATTTTGAAAATGTTAGAAATTTTTTTATTTTATATTTCTTCTTAAAAGTAATGCTAAGAATCTGACAAATGCCCCGGTCCAGTACTGATAAATAAAAATATTTAGTCATATATGGAGCTAAACAGGATTTTTTTAAAAAATAACCACATTTCTAGAGAATGTTTTCTTTGAAAGATTTTTTTAAAGTTGTTAAATTTAAAGAAAATACAAGATAAAAATTTTCGGTTCACTGTATGAAGGAATAAGTTTTTATAAAATTCTCAAAAATAAATAGTATAGCGCCTTTTCAATTCATTTAGGTTTACAAATAACATAATTTTTGCTGTAGCGATACATTTTACCGGGTTTATAAATAAATACGTAATAGCTTTATTTGAAATCGATAGATATTTGATTTTTATAGATATTTGAAATCATACAAAGAATACACCTTACGGGGCGACTAAAAATTTAATCCTCTAAGATGTGGCATACTCTGAAATGGAAATAACTGGAGAAGACTATGGAGCAATAGAGGACACCGGGATTGACTGTCATCGACACACAGCATGACCGGAGTAGGTAATTGACTGCCTTTCATCGTTGGACCATTAACATTCAGGCAAACAGCATAGTATTCCTCATTTGATCGGACAACTCGCTTTCTGGAAAGGTGCTCAATGGCTATAGGCTTTAGAATGGCACCTCCTTATCCATATGGATGTGAACATCAACTCTTATGCCGCCTGAAGCTTTCACTGGCATGTTATCTCGAATTTCGATAGAATTGTATACTCAACTTGTGTTATTTGTCGTTCTTAGGAAAATCAGATGCACATATTTTCAAGCAATGGAGCAAGAAAATGCATATTTATTTCAAAGAGAAATAAATTTGAATTTAATAATGAGGTAATTTCTTAGACATTTTTTACTCTTCAGCTTTTAAGAAAGCAAATATAGATTATTAAATAAAATCAATCTGCTAGCATAAATTTTACACCAGTTATTACACAGATGCATAATATTAAATTAAATAGGAAATATTTGAAGCATTTAAAAATGTAGAAGAAATAATTCTGACAAGTGTCATAATTTTAAGCGTGCATTTTAGAATTTGAGTCCGGAAAGGCAAAATGTTGTAGCAATCGCCAGTTTTGTCATTGGATAAAGATATTCAAAAAAGAAAAAAACACCCTGGAAGCGATAGATACGGAGGCAGCATGCAAATACAAAAGTTATAAAAACTCAAAATGCAAAGTTTGAAAGCAATTTCTTATTCATAAGAATTTCGATAAGAGTATTGATTTTTCTGTTTCCCATTTATTTTGTTAAATATAAAATGCTATATGTCAGTTATATTGCCTTTTGCACGATATATCTGTCTCTTTATTATAGTAAATGTAGTTTATAAGCAAATTTCAAGTGCTAAGAATTTTACTAGTGAGAAGAAATGTCAGTTATTTTGACGTTTATTTAAATTGCTCCAGGGATGTTGATTTTTAGTTTTTCCTTAAATAATAAACTATTGCTTCCATTTATGAAGCAGTTGCATCTTTCTGTAGGGAGCAGTTAATAACTTAACAAAAACAAAGATGTCGATATGCATTTTTTAAAAAAGTATTAACGAGTGAGTTCTCGAAGTAAAATCACAAAACTTTTAAGTTATAAATTGTAATTTAGATCTAAATTATGACTACGTCATATTTTATATTATAATACACGTTTTTTACTTTTACATTTGAATTTTTATTTTAAATATATGATTTTCAGAGATGCAAATATAAGCTAAAATTTCTAATTACACCTGAAATCACAGCATTTAACTTGAATCATTAAACCAAGAAATGATGCATAAAATAACATTTTCTTTGCCTTTAATTACACACATATGGTCTTTGGTTTGAGTAGGTTAAATTAATAAAATAAATTTGCTGTATCATTTTCATTCTCATTTTATTCATTTGGTAAATTACAGAAGAAGCCTTTCTCGGAGAAATGAGGACAGACTTCGTAAAAAATATTTCACTGTTGAGAATTAGATGGATTTACTTTTTCCCAAACACTGTTTGTACAAGGGGTATTCAATAAATTTTAAGCCTAAGTATGATGTAACACTTGTGAGGCGACGAAACGTGATGAAACGATTTCATCATGTTATTGAACCGCACATATAAAAATTCTTACACGTAAAAATTATTAATATTTGGTTTTTGAGAGGCTGTCAAATATTGCTCTCAGTGACGTCTGTTACTACTGAAATACCGTTCAATGACGGAGTTCTTGATAGAAATGACAAAACACTGAGAAATTATAGTTTCAGTTTATGAATATTCAGTATATTCTTAGCCGAATTAAAAGAGTAGGCTCCTATGTTTACACAGAAGAAGTATCACTCGAAGATAATCCCAGACTAGGCCGCTATGTGAATATGACCACTAATGAAATATGCGCTGAAGCTGGAAAACGAAACAGGAAATTGACGAACGACGGCTTCTTAGATTACCATTGAAATGAGAATTAGGAATGGCTCAATGAAAAAAATATTGCATTAAAATTTTGGGCACATCATTGAGAGATACCTAGTATGTAAACACCAGAAACGTAGAAGAAAAATTGATTGAATGTTCTTGAGAACTAAATCTGATAAACTTTTATTTTTACGGCTAGTGAAGGAAATAAAACATTGCATCATCAGTCGGACTCAGAAACAAAACAATAAAAACTTGCGAAAGGGATCCTGCAGATTTAGAACTTCTAAAGCTGAAGATTTGTTTCAGTTCCATTTTTGGGGTGATGAAGAAAGCCCACCACATAGTCACACATAATATGTGATTATAAACGACATAACACTCCGATAGCTTATTATGCTAAACAACTGAAAAGCCTTCGGCAAGAAAGATAGGTTAAACATCGTGACAAATTTGAATAATAAAAATATATAAATCAGTCTATAATTGAATACAAAAGAGTATTGCTGTTGTACGGCAATACTCCAGCACAACCGGCAAGGCTCATATACCTTGGATTGCTTTTCAGCAATGCGAATTTTAAAGTCTTCCACAACCGCTATATAAACCAGAATTGTCACCAAGTGACTTATTTTTGATTAAAATAATTAAAGTAATTTCCCGGGGTTCACGTTAAAGTGATAATGACAAATTGAAGCCATTCATGAATCGCCTATATGGTCTCAATGGTCACAAACACGCTGCTTGCAGGCTTATACGGCTCCCAAAGCAATTTTATACTGCATGCGAATACATTATGTATTTGCTGAAAATACAGTGCTTATAATTTTAGAAAAAAATAGGTTGTGGACAAAGCTCATGTTGACGACTGAATGCAAAAGGATAACATAAGAAATAAGTTGGGATATTGTCTTTGCCACTGTATGCTTGTGAAGGTACACTGCGCAAAAAAAAAAAAAGAAATCTGATGTGTACACCACATGACTTCCTTGTGCGGAATAATAAATTACGCTCACTTTGCATTTCATTTAAACATATTGGATTAAATTAAATCTACTTTACTGATATCACATAAACCACAATAGAATAAATGCACTCTTTAAAATTCACTCTATTTGTTTACCACAGCGACACTCGGGCGCTAGCTTCACTTAACAGTGTTACATCTCATTCATTTTATAACTCAGAATGCACAAAAGTTATGTATATCGTTTAGAGAATTACCTACTCTTTGCCACATTTTCTATTCAAATACTATAATAAATCTAAAACGATGTGTAAAAGAAATTAAACAAACAGACAAAAAGAAACAGTTTCTCATAGACTAGTCAGTATTTCTCATTCAATTAATCTCACTACGCGACAAGTTAATTGACAATGAACGTCACTAACTACCATACCTGCCAGCCACGTGAGCAGGGCACTGTAGGAGAATTTCCGTCGTTGGTACAACCAGCAAATTTAATTTCCCAGCCGATAGCTGATGGCAGCTCAGTACTCTGAAATTTCCGGTTACGGTTAGAGGTAAGTTATTTAGTGGTTAATTCAACATATTGGAATTACTTGTAGGAAATGTCTGTCTAAATATTTAGTTGTCAATGTTTTTGAATTAGGAAGTATAACCTACAGAAATTTCCGGAGGTTTCAACCTTTAGATGGTTTGCTATGCACAGGTGCTATTAGGTCTCCTAATGCACAGACTTGACACGTCATGTCTGTGCATTAGCAGTTTCATTTTTCCATACTTGCAAGCTGCAAGCATTTAAGACGAATTTATTTTATTGTTGTTTTAGATAATCCCACTCGTCTGACCTGATCACAACAAACCCATGAATTTTGTTGTGACAAGGAGTGCAAGAATGCGTCTCTTGTTGGCATGAGCTTTGAGCACCAATAGGTAACAGAATATAAAGGAACAGAGCAACACTGGCCAGGCTTTCGATCTATGGTGAATACCAAAATGAATAATACCTGATCAGTGGGAAAAATAATCCACTCTTCAGAAGCCACCACAACAATTTTGTGGCTGGCATAAATTGGTCATATCTAAAGAATAGCTACAGCTAATAGTACAAAAGGAACGTTACACAAAAGTGCAGCGCACGACAAGTATAAAAGATTTTATGTATTAATCTTACACAACCAAGATTATGGCCCACTGCCTTAAAAAAGGTTAAACATTAGATAAAGAAAACAGTACGTTTTAGTCGATGGATAATAAATAGCCCACAACTGTTGAAATAAAAACTAATTGCGGCAACTTGGATGTTCACTCGTGAAAAGAAAAAGAAAATCTCAAGTCCAAAAATTAGTCACCCAAGATTAGTAAATGTCATAAAACATTCATTGCTGAAGAAAACATAAACACAAGTTCAGTTATTGAAATAGTAATAGAAAGTTCAACGTCCATAAAAGGTCCATGATTGATCAAATAGAAAACAGATATTAAAAGTCAGCAGTTCTTCCATTTTATAACCTAAGCCAATCACTCTCCATTTTATATCTTATAGACATTTAACAGACCAAGTTAGTTATACTTTCATATGCCTGAAGAACACAGGTAACATGAAAACACTACAGAGACATTAGGTATTTTTAAGGCAGAAAAGATGAAAAATAAGCAATGCCCTCGTCGGGACTCGAACCACAACACCACTGACCCCTACACCACGAAGGCATGCTAAGAAGGCTGGAGAAATACCTTATATACTCATCCTTTTAAAGGGCGACTGGAGATTAGTTGACCCGATCGCCAAATCGTGGTGGTGGACAATCATCATCCACCACCCTTTTTAGATAAGCCGCTACTGTAGAAGCATTATGTATTTTTTGAAAGCAGGAGAGATGAAGAAGGAGCAATGCGCTCGCTGGAACTCAAACCACGGACCTCTCGAATACGTGCCGAGCATGTTGACCACTTCACCACGATGGTATGCTAAGAAGGCTGGAGAAATACCTTATAACCCTTATTGAGGAGTGATTTGCATTGGTATGAAGGCTTTAGTGCTCATGGGAAACAAATGTAACCGATATATGACGCATATAATGTAAAACCAAATGATTACTTCAACACTTAACAGTTCAAAAGAAAACAATAAACACAGTACATAATGAAAAATCTTAATAATAAAACATAAACTTTGTAAATAAAACAAATCCCGTATTAACAGTAACAAAACAGGAAAAAAAAAACTATGGCTCTTGCTGTAATTTAAGCCTAAAAGCTGCCCGATGTATTCGGCGGTCACGAGAATTAGCTACATGATTAGTAGAATATGAAGGACCACAATTTGTGTTGGAGAAGATACAATTAATACATTTTGGCTCTTCTTTATAGGATTTATCAGTGTGCTCGACAGAGCACCTGACACAAACTGGACCCGCTCTACTACTAGAATGGCCATAACCCAGACAACAAACTGACAACCCCTGTAACATCTCAGTATACGTATATATTTTCGAAAATTACATTTATGAAAACATAGATAAATTGTACTCGCTTTTTCCAGAGTTTCAGCATAAGTTGGGTGAAGTTCTACTATCCAGTTTTTCCTCATATTTGCCCCAGATAATTATGCAGTGAACCAGGAGGAGCAGTAACCAAATAGTTAAGTGCTTGAGATAGATCCTCAGATTGAAATTTTAAGGAACACCAAATATAATTATTTTTATTTTGGACCCTTAGGAACTGACATAGGCACAAGTTGAGCTAAAGTTTTATTATTCTGAACAGCATATTTTAAAGTAACCAATGATTCCTTACTTTAACAATGTACTAATAGTTCATTTGAGCGTACTGGTCGCACTTTCTCAATATGAAGAAAGGAATTAGATTCATAAAGGCCATTCGCCAAATATACTTGTATTGCACTGGGATAAGAAGATGGATCAACGGGTGTAAGTACAAGCACATCATCAGAAAAATTCACTTTAGCAGTAGACCGTTGCCTCCGTTTCATATGAGTTGAATCATTCACTGAAGAAATTATACTATCACGATGAAAACTAATTTATCCCTGAGCTACCTTTGATGCACCAGTCAACTGCCGTTGTAACTCTGCAGTTTTACCTTCTTGAAATGCAATTCGATTCTCTTGTTCTTGTATTAAAAGTCGAAGGTCAGACAGAGGTTGGGTTCCTTGTACAAAATTGCGTTGATTAATCTTATAAGTTACTCGAAGCCCTTGCAAGGAATGATAAAAAGACGCTATTAATTGATGCGTACATTGTACACGTTGCTCATGTCATCCACTAATGGTTCATCAGAATTTAAACACATCGCGACTGGTTTGCGCAGACCCAACTTCTGTGGAAGAGTGGAAGATTGATCTCTTATTACAGCTTTATCCGAACATCCGGAGAAGTAACGGTCTGTTGATGTAATACCGAATTCAAAGGGGCCAGAGCAATGACTGTTGCTTCGCGCTGTGTAAATGCATTCTATCTGTTAAATTCAATTCTGTTAACAATAATTTTAAGGCCTGATTTTCCTTTTTATGTAAAATCCTATAATTATGTAGAAAAGTACCTAATCGCGTTGTGTCCTTTTGATTCAAGTTTTCCTCCAGCACTAGTAAGCTTATTACTAAAGTAATCCATTTGTTTAAGAAGATCAGTCTTATCAAGCTTAACCTGAAAATCTTCCTCCGATGCAGAAGCAAGCTCATTATTCTGAATTTTCAAATTCTCCCAATATTGCTTTAAAATTTGCAATTGCTTTTCACATCTTGTATCACTCTTCGCCATGCTAAAAGAAAAAAAAAAGTAAAAAAGAACATAAAAATAAAATAAAATAAAGCAGTATTTCAAAAAGTAATTTTCTTAATAAAATAAGGAAAAAACTGTTAAGTACAATTTCCAGCAGAAGATATCTAATGATCGTAAAAATGACTTCACAGTAAAAGCTACATAGAATGAGTTCACAGAGAAAAGTCAAATTTAGTTACCAGAAAACAACTAAAGAGGAACAGCATAATTAAAATATTTTATAAAAATAACAAAAGAAAAATATTAAAATTGTGTCCCATCTAAAACAACTGTAAACTATTGGTGAAATTTCAAATTAATAGCGTGATATTTTGCTGATGCCAAAGTAGGTGATTCATACATTAAAGCATTAAAATAAAAATGGATATAACGAAAAGAACCAATGTAAGTATAATTCCAGAATAAGTCTTAAAAATGAACTGAATAATACGTTACACAATTGGAACCAATAATATGTAAGAGGCATAATTTCAAAAAAAATGTGGCAACAATTATCATTACATCCACGCCAACCACAATAATACCTATCGTAATAACATTACCCTGAGACAAAAATCTTGGCCAAATGTAGTAATCAATATGACTGACACTAATGTACGGTAAGCAGACCGTAAATTCAATAATTATAAGATGGGATGAAGGAATCGCTTAATTACAAAGATAAAAATACAAAATGAAATTAAAAAACAAAACTTACTTTTATATGTAAGACCGATTATTTTAAATGTTCGAAATAAACAAGATACTAAATTTCAAAATTTATATAACCACACCATAAATTTCCTATGAGCACTTATAAAACATTAACACGTAAAATCACTAAGGCACTAGAATAAGACAATTTTCACGAAATGTGTTCATTTGGCAAACCTTTGGTTTCGTTTAATGGAAATCAGCTGGGACACACGTATTCCGTATCGTTGAAGCACGTAGTTGAATATAAAAAACTCTACTTAGGTTGAAAATCACACAAACTGATGACTCAGGTACTGAATAGGCATGTTTCCGAAAAACACCAAAATTCTGGAAATAAATGTCACAGAAGCACAAATCCGATGTCAATAGCAAAATACTTGTACACAAGAAAAATCCACATATTTAAAGCTCAAAATGGGGCGGAGCCGTCGTCAGGCACGTCTGTTCAGGGTGAAGGCAGCCCCGCTAACGCCAATAAGTGACAGTGGGACGTTGCCGAGATCTGCTCGAATGTTGAAGTAGAGTGTACTCGAGAGGACTTTCAGCTCGTCGTATATTTTGAAAGCCTGCATGCTGCTCTGACAACATACATATACAAACATCCATGCCTTTTCAGGATTTCGAACTCGAGCCCTACGGTATGACAGTCAGCGTCAGTAATCACTACACCGCCTGGACGATAAATTTATTTCAAATTTTATGAAACTAATAGGCAAATAAGAAATGTTCTACTGTTATTCATTCATTTGTATACTTGTTCACGAAATTCTCGAAACAACTCACCAGTCACAGTTTTGTATGAGTTATTCAGTTAATATCCATGATAAAAAATTAGATTCCAGAGCTGTAACTGTTAAATGATATTCCAAAAATATCTTTCTACAGCAGAAAAACCTTGGCACCACTACTTTATTATTACTTTCATGTACATCAGGTTTTAGATTGTTGAGTCGTTGGTTAATTTTAATAACATATAATATCGACTATTAAATTCAGAATGATTTAAAATGTCTTACATGTTTTTCGTATTTTGCTGTTGAGTGGTAAAATCACTCAACACTGGTAGTTCAATCTGGGTTCAAACTCAGGTGAGCAGAGTAGTTGCATATGAAGTTTCGTGGCTTACCCCATACGTAACGTGTATGCGAGCCGATTTATCTTGAAAGATTGTGCACGAAACTATATTTTCCTTTTAAGAAGATAGTGAGAGATTTGCCATAATCCAAATAATCTAATTGGATCCGATAAAATCCTTACGCAGGTAACGATCGCAGCCACTTCAGAGTGAATTTAGATGAGTGTCATGAGAAAACAGAATTTTCGTGTTGTCATATAATTCACGGTGTTAAATATAAGTTTATGATTATGAAGCTTCAGATTGCCAATAGATGGCAGTAGTGTTTATATGTAAAATAGCTTTGATGTCATAAGTATGTACATTAGTAGGTTCGTCTTTGGTGTTCGTCAATATGTATTGTGTAGAAAACGCTCTCTGTTTATTACCTTAAATTCGATCCAGTCTGATTTATTAGAGACTTACATATTTTGTGTTTACATGGCAAATGACATAAACAATCTCGTGACAACTGAGGATTTTAAGAACAGCTTATCTTGTATTTCATGACTTCCGCAAAATTTAACTGTTGGGTTGATTGGAAAGTGATGTCGTATTTTGCTAACAGGTGCCATTTGTGCTTTTTTTGGAATAGAAGCATCATGCGCACGCACCTCACTGAAATAATATAAGGTCACACTACTAGCCCATTCAACAAATAGAAAATTGTTCGATTCGAAGGAGTTGGATAAATTTTATACGGAATTCAAAATGAAGGACAAAACTGTTGGTTTTCGCTATATTTTGCTTTTTTACTTCCACAAAGGCAAGAATGCGACGCAAGCTTGTGAAAAGTTGCGTAACGGTTATGGGGACGATGCTCTAACGACACATGAGTACCAGCGCTGGTTGGCAAAATTCCGTTCTGGCGATTTTAATGTGAATGATGCGCCTCGGTTAGGAAGGCCATTGGAGGCTGACGATGACGAAATAAATGGAATCGTTAGGTCTAACCCACAGTACAGGACACGAGAGATTGCAGAGGCACTACAAATTGCTCAATCAACCGTTCATGACCATTTAAAGAAGCTCGGATTCGTAGGCAAGCTTGAAGTTTGGGTTCTTCATGAGCTGAAGGAAATCCATTTGGTGAAGCGTTTGAGCATCTGCCATTCCCTTCTTAAGCCTGAAGAAAACGACCCTTTTCTGAAGCGTATGATCACTGGTGACGAGAAATGGATTGTGTACAATAACGTCACACGCAACTAGTCTTGGAAACAGGGCCATGGACCATCTCAATCCACGTCCAAAGCGAAGATTCCCCAGAAAAGATCATGCTGTTAGTGTGGTGGGATTTTAAAGGTGTTGCGCATTTCGAGCTCTTACCAAGGAATGAAACGATAATTTCAGCCGTGTACTGTCAGCAAATGGACAAATTGAACAATGCAATCCATCAAAAGCGGCCAGAACTCGTGAATCGTAGCTTGTCTTTCACCAAGACAACACAAGACCACACACGAGTTTGGTTACCTGCCAAAAGCTGTTGGAGCTTGGCTGGGGTGTGCTGCCCCACCCATCCTACTCATCTGACGACCTTGCATCTTCAGACTGCCATTTGTTTCGCTCTTTTTGCAAAATTTCTTGAATTATAAAACATTCGATTTCGATGAGGCTATAAATCGGCACCTGGTACAGCTTTTCGCTTCTAAAGACAGGTCATTCTACCAGCGTGGAATTATGAACCTTGCTGAACGATGGAAAAAGGTCATCGAACAAAATGGTCAATGCATTATTGATTGAATTCTTATTTTTATAGGAATAAATCACCTCTGAAAAAACATAGTAAAAATACGACATGACTTTCGATCAACTCGATAGATTTTTTTCTCTCAATGAATTTTGTTTTAATGCAAAAGATAATGTGTTTTTAATCCCATAAAAGTTTACATTTTCGGTCGTATCACCGGGTTAGAATAACTGAGCTTATTTTTTAAATCTGAACTATTTTTTGCAAAAATCTTAAAATGTTGGAAGACGTTTCTTTAAAATAATTTTGAAATGCTTTAGGATGGAATATCTGATTTGTTTAAACAAGCAGTTCATTTTTCTTGACCTTCTGTTAGCACATATTTACGCGAAAATTGCTTTTTGAATTAAGCACATGCTAGAAAAAATATAATGAAGGATTCATCAATGTTCGTTGATGTATGCATTGACAAAGACTAACTACGCAAATCGAAAACATATCATTCTTGACATGCAAATACAACTCCTGGCATTAAACCAAAATTTACGGGAGTGTTTTCGCAATAAATGAAAATGAATTGCTGTTATTAAAATGTTAGCTTTTATATTATTTAAAGCTTTGCATTGAGCGCATTAAAAATTTTGAATATTGTCGAGAAAAAGCAATTGAACATAAATGAAAGCTTAACTCATATCATACCAAGCATTGAAAAAAATTAATACTTTTCTATACATTCTTAAATATGTGTTTCTCGAAGTCTATGTATACATATAAAATCAAAAAATTCACCAAATGTTTATTAGTTTGATCCATACAGCCTGTTCTAAAAATA
This sequence comes from Stegodyphus mimosarum, assembly GCA_000611955.2. Lineage (NCBI taxonomy): Eukaryota > Metazoa > Arthropoda > Arachnida > Araneae > Eresidae > Stegodyphus > Stegodyphus mimosarum. Next base: position 45,100 of record KK121354.1, on the reverse strand, counting down.
CGACAATGGTATAATCCCCTACTAAACATTCTTACTTAAGTGGAAAGGGATAAAGCATGTTAAGCATCGTCCAACGTTACATTTTTTACAGATAGTTGTTGGTTTTTCTATGCAAGTTTTTAGCTGGCATATTCTTAGTATACTTTATGGGTTTTTCACAATAACATGTTTATTTTGAAGCTTTAGAAAATCTTCACCAACCTGTTGAACACCCAGTTTTCTACAAGATGGTTTTCTTGGAAAAGAAAGTCCCAGAGGCAACTATTATGTGTCTTCGAAAATCAAGTAGGCTCAGACTATCATCACTAAATAATTGATTGAGCTTCCATGAGGCAGCAAATGCTGTTTCAAACGCATTAAAAATAAACCCTTTCTTTCCTTAAATTAAAATAACATAGCTACTACATGATTATCAAACAGGTCAACTCAGTTTTTATATTTATTGCAGTATAGAATTGAACATTGGTGTCATTACCTGTTTTCTGCCACCTTTTACTCTTTTTTCTGTCGTTGATACATTTTTTGTTTCTTGGAATTGGACATTACTGAAACAACACGACTGTCATTCCATCGAACTGCTGCAAATTTGTTTTTCGAATCAAAACTACTGTTTTTAGTATTTGAAGAGCCGCGTTTCGTTTTTGACATTGTTTTAACGGCTATAAGTGGACATTTAGACATTCTGTGTTCTATAACTACCTGTAGCGAAGATTTTATTTGCAAGAATGGATAAAAATTCATGGAAAGTAAAGAAATTATCCATAAAAATCTTACGTATCTCAGGATTTGTAATTATTGATAACAAATTCTGGACGACTATATGAGATAATAGCTCATTCACAATTTGCTTAGTTGGTTTCTCCTTTTGTGTCTTCGGATTTTTATTCTTCTCTAAAATTCAAGAGTGCAAAAACGAAAGAAATTTAGTCTACTACGATGAATTTTAGAACACAAAGATTTCATAAATCAGTGTTTGAAACATTAACTCAATCTCTTTCCCCACATTTCACACACCTGTCTGTTACGTGATGTGCACCTACCAGCTAGGCTAAAGTGCCCAGATTAGTTGTAGAGTAGTAAGTAATGTTTGGAATGTAACGCAGAAAGAAAGGATTATCTCCATCACAAACTGATGGAGAACTGGTAGTGGTGGATTTTACAGTCGTCTTAATTTTAGGACAGTTAAATGCAAGGAAAATTTATAGTTTATGTAAAATTCTTTGATAATGCTTTTTTACTGGTATAAAAGTATGGAATATTATTTCAGTAAGTTTATATGTATGTTTCTTTTGGAGCTCAAAATTTTAATAAAGTTGTACGTTGAAATCATTAACAAAAAATATGCAAAAATCCTCATTTTGAAAAATTAACAAAAAATATCTAAAATTAATTCTAACTTGTGATAAAGACAGATATATAATAAAATGACTCTTAAATAACAAATTGTCTTTAATTTGAATTAAATTATTTCAAAGATTTTATACAAAGACCATTTATGTGTGCTGTCCTATTGTTATGACGATGATGAAATATGGGTTAAGGATAGAACTTCGCTTCTAAATTTGTAGAGTTGCCCTTAATTCCCTAACTAGTTATTTTAATTTTGGTGTTGTTTCTGAATTGTCTTATTTTCCTTCGCATTTCCTCGCCAAAATGTAAATTAAACAGGTGAACGAGAGTATTTAAACGGGTGAAAGGAGAAGATTAGACAGAGAGTGATTTCGCTAGTGTAGCGCACGTTTGCAGTTTGGTTCTCCAAATGTTAATCTTAGTAGCGGCTACGTATTCCGGCCGTCTAATTAGTATATCGCAGGTGTGTTGTTGAGTCAGCCTGTTAGTTTAAATTGTGTAGTCTAGCACCACTTCTTACCTTTTGAATATATTGTTAAATTATCTTTATGTTATCACCGCAAGTAGTCGCTGCTGTTATCGCACGCAAGGTAGTCCTTATCTGTTAAAGAGTTGTGTTTAATAAAAAGGGGTTTTTATACCCTTTCCCTGTTGTGTTCATCTTCAAGTCTGTTCGAGAAGTCGAGATCTGGTCACATTGCATGATAACTAAAAATGTTAAATCTTATAAATTTACCGCTGAAAGAGAAACACAGAAAATTTAAAATTAGGCGAAAAAGCAGCCTCAGTTTGGAACAGATTATGAACAAAATTCTCCTGATTTCTAAGACACTGTTAATGAAGAAGACGGTCCTATGTCTGATTGCTTTCGATATTGATAGAGCTTTATTCAAAGTATATTCCAAACTAAGGCTGCCCTATTCTACCCAATTTTAAATTACAAATTTCTCCTTAAAAATGTAATAGTTACACGCAAATCATGTGAATCCAAACTTTGAAGGGATTCGATTTGTAGCACACTTGGAGATCCGAAAATTGCAGTAACCCCAAACTTCTCCCGTCTTTCCGCAAGAAACCAGTTAAGCATTAACGCATACCAGACCAAAAGAATGGACAGCAATTAACATTAGGTGTCTCTCCGACAGGGAACAAACAACTGCCCTGTCAAGCCCAACTGTTATGTCCCTAGTTGGACCGGCCCTGGTTATGCTCTTTCCAACGCTGACGTATCTTAATTTTTCAAGTGGAAGAAACGAGGGCAAAAAGGGGGTAGTTGCTTTTGAGCAGACTAGGAGTCAGGGACATTATGCAGGATCAAATCTTGTAGTATAGTAAATCTTGAAAGCGTACATACCTTATCCATTTGTGGATGAATACAAGCTGCTGGAGACAACATTGAGGTGGCATTCTCTGGACCCACTCATCATCGTGGATGGATCGCTTTAAATATGCATCAACCCATACAGGCAACGTGCACCCATACACGCAGATATTTTACTCTGAAAATGATAGCATCTTCAAGTAGGGCTATACAACGTGTCACACAACTGAGAATATCCATGAACAGTTGGAAGAGGACGAGAAAGATTTAGTGTACTTTCCTGAGCATTAGATTTCCCTGACTTGAGCCGAGTCGAGAATATATGGGGCCACCTCGAGTCAGGGTCCTCACTCTATGAATCTTTTGCTATTGATTCTCTAGCAATTGTCAGCTGCACTGCAATGTTCATGCTTTCATATCCCTGTGAATTCCTTCCAGAACTTTATTGAGTCCCTCCTATTTAGCGGCTGCCCGATTTACACATAGTGGTTATACCGGACACTAAGAGGTGGTCATATTAATGTGACTAGACTGTTTATGTTGCATTTTAAAAATACTTTTAATGATATGTCATACATGTAATCAAATACATATAGGCCATTATTTAATAACTTCTAGCCTTCGCAATTTAATACTTAAATTTTATACCAGTCTAAGAGAAGAAGTGGCCAATCACAGCGAAAACAACACAAACTGACATACACTCTACGATTTTGCTGAGTCAGACGCACATTCACCTTATTATGGATGATTTGAGGCCTAAGCAGTAGCAGAAACAACAATAAGCACGGACGAGATTCAAGTTACAGAAAAGTAGAAGTGAAAATATTGTATTAGATATTGTAATGTTAATAATACTATGTATTTTTATTAAAATGTAGGTTTAATTTAAAGAAATAATATTTGTGATAGTTATCTGTAGTTTATTCATGACTACTCATTGTAACCGTATCTTTCGGAATTTAAGTTTATAAGGTATATCTCCCACATTCTTAGCGTGCCTTCGTGGTGTAATGGTCAGCACACTGAGCCGGTATTTCAGAGGTTCGTGGTTCGATTCCCGGCGAAGGCGTTTGCTCATTTTTCATGACTCCTGCTTCGAAATAAACCTAATGTCTCTACAAGTTTTCCGCATAATTTTCTCTTCTCGATTTTCGAACGATAAACTTAGTAATGAAAAAAGGTAGCAATGAACGAAGAAATATTTAAAAGCAAGATGCTCTTACAAATTTTCATTATTTTCAACGCTAATAGATACTTTAAAATAATGTCCAATAGTTTTTGCAGTTTCATCCGAGATTTTATCTGAAAATTCAGAAAAAAGTAAACCTGACTGTATATTGTTACGCATTACTAACTTCGAAGAATGTAATAAGTATGGGACTTGATTTCTTTGTCCTCTAGTTTACCAATCGTAAGGTAGTTAAAATTCCACAGCTTTATAACTACGTTATTTCCTAACTTAATTCTCGTTCAATCTGATTTATAATAACATATCTCAAAGAAAATTTAGAAATATTTTTACTTCATAAAATTTTAAAAAGAACGTTGTATGTGCATTTAAAGAGTGCAATTCTCTGCAAGGGCGCTTTATGTATCAGATTTTCTATTAAGTGCAGAACAACAGTTAATACGGCGAAAAAGTTATTAATTTTGAGAACTGGTATCACTTCATTTAACTAAATTACGTGTTTTTCGCAGCATGTCAGACAGCTTTTTTTTTCTAACGAATAGTGAACAATATCTGCGTTTCTATGAGATTTTTAATTCAATTGAATGAAATTTTATACGTTTAAAGGTCATATGTCACTTCATTATACTTTGGGATACGTAGACTCGAGTCTCATTTTCGTGATGTAGTCATAAATATTTCAGCTCCCTACCTTTTAATTTCAAATACATATGAGTGTAATTTGCATCTCTATATGCGGACATTTCTTAAATGTGTGAATATTTTAAGTTTAAGTTTAAGCCTCTTAATTTTTGAAATATTTTCTTGCTGATTTAATGTTCTAATTTTATAACTAAATGTAAAATAGGACGCATTGAAGTAAACGGTTAAGTATTACTAACAATTACAAATATGTTTTGAACTCATAAAAAATCTAGCTTCTAGACTGTAAGTCATTTAACATGCAACAGAAATTTACTCATCGCTTAACTAAATAAAATGCTCATATCATTAGCTCGATTATCACTGAATTTGGACTTATATCGTAAAGGCATTATTTGGTGATTAAAGCCCTGTGTCATAATTAATCCTCATTAGTATCATTTCACATGCCAAATATATTTTCATCGAACTATTAACAGCGATTTCATTATATTCAGGCTCTATCTGTGACAAAATGGTTCAGGCCACTGAATGCAGAAAGTTCAACCCCGGTTTGATACCAGATGAACGGACTGGTTGCGTAGTTTCTCCAATCTGTAACGTGAATTGGAGGCATTTTTCCTTAGAACGTCCCCCAAGAAGGCATTCCTTCTCGGGCAGATAGCTTTCGTGTGCTTTGTCATATTCGAATACCCTGACCTAACTTTCATTACACTCTTGTTGATCTATATATATTTGGAATCCTTTTTCGAAACTTAAAGAAGTTCTGAGGGAAATTTTTGGAAAATCAAATGTGGAATTCAAAGTTTGTTATCAACAACTCTGTATCTGCTCTTCGCTTTAATACAAATGTTTAAATAAAACGGTTTACACAAATGGCAATCAGAGATTTGGTCTAGGAACGTCGTAGCTGCGCAGTATTTATAGAATGCGCATATGAAAACACTCGATATAGAAGTTCGGATGACGTGGTTAATAAAAGCGGTCTCTACATTTTACGCCCGGCAAAGCTCCCCAATAGCGTAGTATGACATTTCTTCCGCTGGGCCCACCAGCGGCCGAGTGGTAAAGACGCTGAACACTGGTAGTTCGGTCCGAGGTTCGAATCCCGCGAACGGGCTGGCTGCATGGGCGTTTTCGTGGTTTTCCCCATGTGTAACGTGTATACGAGCCAGTTTCCCTTAGAAAGTCCTCCACGAAGGCATCCCTCCCTTTAGGCAGATAGCCCTCGTGTGCTTTGCCGTAATTGAATAACCTAACCTAACCTAACCTGACATTTCTTCTCTTCCCTATCAGCTCACGCACTCTGGCTCATTTTAATTGCAATAAGTAATAGTTTTTTGGCTGCATATTCTCTTGCTTCTTTTTGAAACAGTCTACACGCAAGATATTTCAAAATGATTATATAATTAGGTATACCTTCCAGATCCATGATTTCAGTTAAAACAAATAATCAAATTAAACATTTTTAAGGCACGTTTAGGTCCCTGGCACATTTTATTGGAAGCTTGCCACTTGTTTGCATTATATTGAACTATACTGGACATGTATGGCTCATAATAATGAAAACTATTTAGAGACAAGGAAATTAACTCTGATTTATAATGTTACTGCACACAAACATGTTCTAAAAATTATAAAATATCGTTCTTAAGTGCTTCTTAAAGGTTTTCAATGTTATACTATTAATCAAAATATAAAAGAAAGAGAACAGTTTTGCGAGAAAAGGCTGTATTTAGATAAGTTTCAAAATAGATCTCATTTTTGTGGTTCAAATTTTATCTTCCTGTAAACTGGTATACTTTCTGCCACTGTTCCGATAGCTCAGACTGTCTGAGGACTGTATACAGATGTTGAAGGTAGTATCTTACATTCAAGCTTTAAATTTGTACATTTTAAAACAATACCTTTTACGTCACATAAACATTAGTCATTAGTGCAAAAGAATAGATTTCTTATTCACGGGAATGATAAAATTCAAATTTTAGATTCAACGATACTAAATTTTATTTAGTGTCGTAAAATCAGCCTTTTTGTTATCAGCCTTTGCTGAAAGGGATCAACGTTTTTTGATCGCGAAAATGTTTTAAATCACATAACGTTGACAAGTTTTCTTAGTTGCTTTGCATATTACCAGCTCCTCTTCTTCTGAATTATTTTGAATAGCGATAAGGATCAGTTTACAGTTGCAGCCTTACTCACAGACGACACGTGACCAATAATGTGTTAGTCTAAAAGAATGTCTATCTTATTTGATTTCTTTCTGAAATTTCAGTAAAGGATTATTATCAACGTCCTAGCAGAAACAGAGTCATGCAATTTTTTTAAACATCTTGGGTATTCACATTGAACTTATAATGGTTTAAGAATGAGGCTTTACAACATATTCCAGGAAAGCAGTTGAACTATTGCTAGCTGTTATCTAACTTTCAGTAAGCAAACAGTATTTTAAATATAGCATCAACATTTTGAATACTACAGACATCATTACACAATGTGCATTGCTACAGGGTGAATATATAGTACTGGAACACATTTAAAATTTTATTTTGGACAAACTATTAGGAGTAGGAAGTAAGAAAGTACATATTTGGCAAGAGTAAGCTCGTAAATTGTTTTACATATCATTCATTTTACACTCTATGTAGGACTCATCTGCAAATCGATAAATGTCAACGCGATAATCGAACTCTTGTCGAACACGGTGCAGCATGTCCTCCGAGACTGTAGCTATTACCTCTGCAGTTCTCCGTTTCAATTCCAGAAGATCGCGTAGAAGAGAAGGAATGTATACAAGGTCCTTCCCATAATCTCACAGAAAAAAGTCATAAGGTGGATATCAGGGGACCTAGGAGGCCATTTTAACACACATTGGTCGGTTTCCTAGCCCCAGAGCGACCAATCCAACGATTGGGAAGCTTTGCGTTTAAATGTGCCCTAATGAAACGGTGGCAGTATGGAGGTACCCATCTAACTAAAGGATAAAGTTATCAGAGTCATTTTCAACAATGGCATTAAACCGGTTTTGCAGCATTATAAGGAAGGACTTTCCAGTTACAGTTGATACTTCAAAAAAGAAAGGCCCATACAATTTCCAGCGAAACATGGTGAATTAACTGCTCTCTATACAGTATCATGTGTAACTTTTTACGCACAGTACTCGACATAGTTATTGTTGGCATTTCGAGATCACTTGCAGCGGTGCGCATATATTTTGTAAGATTCCTCGTGAACACGTCTCTCACTCCTTCTATGTTCCTTACACTAATGCCTGTCCGACTACTTTTCTGTTTTACACACAAACACCAAGTTTCAACAAAATTTCCATGGCAGTCGTAAACTACCTTCCTGGTAGTCTAATTTAGGGTGAAGTGCGGTAGCTGTGTTCCCGTACTTCACCCTAAATTTTCGCTGGAGGTCCGTTGCACTCTTCGTTTTATGAAATTCTAGCACAGGAAAGGCTTCAGCTTTAGAAAGCGCCATCGTGCTTCTGACACCACCTAGTGGCAGTATATGGAACTGTTCAGTACACTGGTTCTGATGAATGCAATAATAAAAAAATTACATCCTTACCCTTTGAAATTATGTGCTTTTTACTGCTAATAGTTTGTCTACAATAAATTTTTAAATGTGCTCTCTTACTTTATACTCACCCTGTAGTTTCAGCTTTCTTTTTCGAGAGAGGTTTGAATTTCTTTAAATTTTATAATACAACTATCTGAGCATTTTTGTAGAGTTTTAGAAAAATATTTTTTCAATTAATTGCAGCGAAACTTCTGAAAGGCTGTTATTAATTACTAGAATTGTTTATTAACACATCAAATATAGCTAGCCCGAGAAAACTGTCTGCTTACAAAAAAATTTTTGACATGTTTTTAATTTTATTTCTCAGATATCTGCTGTTCTCACCTACAGAACAAGAAGCAATAAAGATTTCTTCGCACCATTCTGCTATCTTCCTGCAGACCACAATTTATTGGAAAGGTAAAGGAAACTTTTTTAAACGTACTCCATACTCATCAAATATCTCACCTGCAGACTACATTGAGCTCCCTAAAGTTATGCTTGAACCTTAAGGGAACAATTTTGAGAAACGAAACCATTTTTAAAAATTTAGAAATACGTAAGGAGGGAATGATGTAGTAATCTAAATCTGACTTTTTCAAAAGTATCTGTGAGCTTTATGAACGAACAGGGCATATGCACCATTAGAAAGAACACATTAGACAGTTTAACCCACATTAAAGACGTCAGCAGTTTACTTCAAATTCAGATACTTTTTTTAATGAATTCATTCTTAAACCACTGCAACACATTGTGCGTATATATAAGATCCAAAATATATTACACTAAAACAAAGCTGTAAGACCAGTTACCCTGTAGAAAGTGAATTACCTCCTATTACAAAAAGACGAAGATATTCCTAATGTGAATCATATTAAGAATGCACCTTTGGACTAAACTAAATATGAAAAACTCCCTGCTTGATAAAGAATAAAACTATTGCTCTGTTATCTAAGCACCATACAAAGAATACATGCTTCAATTAAACGAAACGGTGAAAAGTACGCGACTGAATGAATGATAACGTTATAGAGTCTCGTAAGTCTTTGGTAATATATACTAACGGTCTCTAGTGAGACTGTAGAAACATTATCCTCTGGTCTTGACTGCAGACAGATAAAGTCAGAAGAAGGGTGTGAATGACCCTTTTATTCGATCACAAAGAGTTGACAATCGACCCCACTTGGGTTTACATAAGCCAACACTTCTAGATTAATTTGAGCAGGTAATGCTGAGCTTAAAAGCGTTCGAGCAGGAAACTGTGGGTGAAAAGGACAGCGACAGAAAAGTTGCTTTAACTAAAAATTAACTATTAGTCATAATAAATAAATAAATCCTCACAACGTAATTTTGATGAAAAAGAGCACATTTTGAGAAAGCGACGAAAACTTTCATATTTGGCAATCAAAATTAGACAAAGCGGAAATGGAATCAATTTGAGAATTTATTAAGAGATTTTAACTGAAAATGCATTAATTAATTCGAATTTCGAATGCTAATAAAGGATTAGTGTTTATATACATTGGGATACATTGGATCAACTTATTTTAAAAACGCCTATCATATGAAGAAGTGACTATTAATCATAATTAAGAATAAAAAATTATCATTTTACAACATCTTTCCACTGTGAGTATGGAACTTTTTTCTAACAGTTAGTAAACTGAAAAAGACACTCTACAACTAACTACTTCACATAACAAATTCGTCTAAAATGCTAGCAGCCATAATGAAATTTCTATGAATCATTAAATAACTGCCAGGAAAGGATTAGAGGCAAATTAAATTAACTGTACTTGTCTTAGTTCTAAGAAGCATATACAAGATATAATATTAAGTTAAGTTATTTGACACAAAGATCCGAGATTAGTTTGAATGCAACGATCCGTGAAACACGCATTGTTTTTACGATTCGATTTGGATAATTGTAAAAGGCATATAAAGGGAGTGACTACTACAGGTTATCTATCTTCGGAAAGAGACCGTTGAGAGGAAGGTTTGGGTAACAGAGTTGGAATTCCATGACAAATGTTTATAGAAGAGAAAAAATATTAATTTTATGAAGTTTGAAAATTTGGTTCATATCAAAAAAGTTATTCAATAGTGAAATAATTATTATAATTACTGTATTCAACAGTGAAATAATAAGGGAAAAGCAATGTAAAAGATTTCATTTGATTTAAATTTGAAAACAGATTGATTATTGCTGCAAGACTGCAACGGCTTGATAGTATTAAGATTTCGTCTTTATTTTCGTCTATAAATTGCTGAAAAGTATTAATTTTATCATATGGGACCATAATATTTTATAAAATCTTTGGAAGAGATTTATTTCTCAATTTAGATGAAATTTTTCATTGTTGAAAAATAGACCTGATTTAATACCAAATTAAATAGAAAAAGCTTGATCATATTCACACTAGTTTGAAGCAGCCACGGTTTAATGAAATTTAATATTTTAAAATAATATTACTGATAAAAACGAGTTTTGTAACATATAATAATCATAATACTCAAAATATTCAGACATTTTATTCCGTTATTAAATTTTCTAATTCTTAAACAAACATCAATTACAAAAATAGTAATATTAAATTACATCAATATATTGACTTCAAATTTAAAGACAGCAAATACAATGACCAAAATAGAAAAATTAATGATATTATATAATATTCTTTCAATAAACAACAATTAGAATTATAGCAAAGAACCTAAGTCATATCCAGAGATAGCGAGCATCAAACGATACGTCGCAAGAGAGCAATGAAGCCCGAAAATTAAATGGAGTCAGCTAACGCTCCAACAACAGTTTAGGAGACACAAAAATAGTTAGGCTCAGGGAAGCTAGGTAAAGAAAATAGCAGCAGGACGCATGTATAACTAAATACACCAGAAGGCCTACAAAGGGCTAAAGAAGGCTTAGTGTTAAACGACAGTTTGTGTTTCTGTTGAACATTTTACCAAACACAATTTTACAACTGAAAAGCTCGAAGGAGTTGTCGAACAGCCTCAAAACATTGAGGAATATATCCAAAGGAAAACTTTTTCGTATGTAAAAGTAACATCTTAGCGTTACTAAATTTTCTAAACTTTAAAAATATTAAAAATGGCAGCTAGGGAGGAATCCTAATACGAGTCTCTGGAAAGGATGAATTCGATATCGTACTGGGAACGATAAAAGAAAACCGAAAACTAAAAGGATTACTGTAGCCTAAAAGGTCAATCCAAAAATGATTATATATATTTTCAATAAAGAGTGAGAAAAGTTGAATTTAAAAAAACTTATAACGTCGCAAAATGAAGAATATGGGAACTGAGAATTCGAAGTTCTATTCCGGATTGCAGCTCAGTACGAGCAACACTGGTTATTGCAGTAGACGCAACAACTTGTAAACTAATGTCAAGAGATGGGAAACTCAACATACAATGGATAAGGAACAGCCTTAATATCTCAGTGTAATTATAAGGTATATCTCCCGCATTCTTAGCGTGCCTTCGTGGTGTAATGGTCAGCACACTGAGCCGGTATTTCAGAGGTCCGTGGTTCGATCCCCGGCGAAGGCAGTGCATATTTTTCATCTCTCCTGCTTCGAAATAAACCTAATGTCTCTACAGTGGCGCCCGAACTAAAAGGGTTGTGGATGATGACTCTCCACACCTAGGATTTGGCGACTAGGTCCCCTAAAACCCTAGTCGCCCTTTAAAAAGGGAAGTATATAAGGTATATCCCCCGCATTCTTAGCGTGCATTCGTGGTGTAGTGGTCAGCACACTGAGCCGGTATTTCAGAGGTCCGTGGTTCGATCCCCGACGAAGGTAGTGCATATTTTTCATCTCTCCTGCTTCGAAATAAACCTAATGTCTCTACACAATAAGTACTCAAGCTACCACAGTACTAAAAACTACAAAGAGAATAAAAATGCGCAAGCTGCGAGTCAGAAGACCATCAGACAAAGCATGCACAAAAAAAAACCCCAAAAAATGACTAAACTGTAAAAAGCCCAACCAAAAATTCTACGCCTGTTGCAATGGAGACAATAATACACGAAGCGGAACGTGCCCATGCTACCAAAGAGAACTAGACTTACTACAACAAAAAAGAACCAATTATGGATAGAGTCAAAGTATTACAGATCAATTTACAGCACTCCAAAGGTGCGACAGAGAAATTAAGGGAAGCTCTCCAAATAAGAGTTAGTAAATATAGCATGTGTACAGGAACCCTATGTCATAGATGATAAAACCTGGGAACTTTCATTTAGTTATAGGAAATATCACAACGCCATCGCTAAAACCGTCATTACAGTTACGGATCCAACAATTCCGACACTGGAAGTTTTCAGCTCACTGCATATTGTGGTAGTTCAAACAGAGCAAAACATGCTCTACTTGATATTTTCACCTTACTGCCAGCCCTCCTTAGATATTGATCGTATCCTGAAAACGATGGAAAGGTTATTTAAAGATAACGCGGATATCTTAATCTTGATCTGCTGCTTTTATAACGCTGGGAGACTCTTTGAGGATAAGCCAATGTGTATACAAGGGACTTGAAACTTGCGACTTCCTCGCCACAACCCGATTATCGGTTCTAAATGTCATTACAGTCATCCGCCATGGCTTAAGAAGCAACTCATGGGTGGACTTAACCTTATTTAAGATGAGAGGGATGATAGACATAGAAAACGGGAAAAGCCTCAGAAAATTCAAATTTAAGTGACCACAATAACGTTACATTTAATTTTACAAAGATCTCAGCAAACATCCAGAACAAAACGAAGATACATCTAAGAAATGCCGAGTGGCTCGCCCAGTTTTAAGCAACTCTAAAAATATACAGGAAACAAAAACTTGTATACCAAAGAGTACCTAGAAAGGCAAATCCTAAACGATTACGAACTACTACAGGACAGGTTCCACAGCAACCAAAGAAGACCACCTAAGGAAACGCACTTAAATTATCAGAAATCGAATAACTTAGAAAGGGTGTCAGAGCCTAGAGGAAGAGATTCGAAGAAACAAGGGGCGAAGAAAGAAAGATAAAAAGATCTAAACACAAAATAGAAACGGAAAAATACACTGCTCGACATTGAAAATGCAACACCAAGAAGGAGTGGTCAGAAAGTTATGAAATTTGGAAAAAAGACAGAGACAGCAAGCAGCAATAAGTGGTCTTTATTTCAAAATGATAGCCAGAATACAGAGCGAGAACGGAGTCGGCTCAGTAGAATGTAGGACCAGCGGACAGTGATGAACGAAGAAACAAGTCTAGACATAGAGTCAATAAGAGTGCAGGCGGTGTCGTGAGGGATGGCTCTCCAGTCCCTTTCAACCATTTACCACAGTTCGTCTTCTGAACAAGGCAGAGGCAGAGTCTGCAAACGGCGTCCAATCACATCCACACATGTTCGATTGGTGACAGGTCAGGAGAGTACGGTGGCCAGGGAAGCATCTGTATACCTTGCAGAGCATGTTTTCAGATGCGAATACTGTGTGGTCGGGAGTTATCCAGCTGAAAAATTGCATTAGGCAACCCCTGAAGGTAGGGGATTGCCACCGGCCGCAGTACATTATCCAAGTATCTTTGGGCCGTCATAGTACACCCTGAATACGAACTAGAGGTCACCTGGAATCGTAGGCAATAGCGCCCCAAACAATTATGTCACGTTGTCGCTCGGTGGCGCATTCTACAGTTACTGCTGGATTAGATCTGTCTCCACGTCGACCATACACACGTATGTCACTGGATAAACAGAAGCGTGACTCATCTGAGAACACGACGTTTCGCCATTCTGTCATCCATATCGTCCAGTCAGGCACCATACTAAACTTTTCCGTCTATGCTGTGGGGTCAATGGCAGTCTTTTTAACGGAAGCCGTGAGTGCAGGCCACGTTCAAGCCATCGACGGGAAATGGTTCTCGTCACCACGGGAAAATCCAGGGTAGCTTGCACATGCTGCAGAATCGCGGTGCAAGGGACTTTCGGGACCGCCACAGCTTGTCGGCGGATGCGTCGATCCACGCGTGCTGACGTCACTCTGGTTGCACCTGCACCCTTCCTTCTTCCCACATTCCCTTGTTCCAACCATGTTCACCATAGCCGATGCACCGTGCTCGCATCCATGTGGGTATCAGCTGCGATTTGACGTAAGGACCAACCCGCCCTTCTCAGTCCGATCACCATACCCTCGTCAAATCATCTATCTGCTGGAAGTGCCTTCGTTGACGGCGGCCTGGCATTCTCTCCTATTACACGTATTCTCCGGGACAAAAACCAACTTTCTTCGATAATTCAGTAATAACGACACGGCAGAAATAACGACACGAATATTGCCCATTCTGCACGTTCCTTCCTTATATCTTACATCACGTGCGTCGGAGAGCTGCGCATTTCACATCATTCGCATAACTCAGTGACGTGCGTTTGCTCTAAACTTTGCATAAATTTCTGACCACTTCTTCTTGGTGGTGCATTTTCAGTGTCGAGCAGTGTGTAAAACCTTCAGAAGAAAGAGGAATACCTGAGATAACTTACCATTAACCCTCCATTTGGGACCGTTTTGTTATAGCAAAAGGCAAGAACTTGTGACTACCCTAGCTCAGTTGGATATTTAAGGAAGATGAAAAAAAGAAATAAAGCGAAATTTAAAATCACATATATAATTAGCTATCACTTTCCGCAAGATGTCCCCTCGGAAGATTCGGCAGAGCAAAAAAAATATACATATGAAGTTATTTCAACAGCCCGCCAGAAGTCATCGACGGTCTTCCGTGATCTAGACTGGAGCCAAGAAACACAATCGCCTCAGTTAGGAAAGGGAAGAGCCTAGGACTACACAACCTTAAAGATATAATCGAAGAACTTATATTAGCAAATGAAGATCAAAATCTTTCTTTCGCTTAACAGACGTCTCGAAGTAGGCCATTTACCAGAAATACGAAACAATGCAGATCTGTTACTGTTCCATAAAGGGGGTAAAAACCGAAATCAGCCAGGCTTACTCACTTTCTGGAAGAGTAGACGCCTTGAATAACCTTTAGGATGTCATCCTAGAAAGCTGTCCTGCGCATACTTGTGTCATCTCATTAGATGTGGTTACATTCAACCAGTTATGATAGCCGGTACTGAAAACACTGCTGAAGAACTTGAACTGCCCACGAAATCTGTTTAGAATTTTTTATCGTTCTTTTTATAACAGGAAGATCACCTACAGACCAGATAGCGTTAATATTACCAAGAACTACTATAAATGCGTGCCTCAGGGTTCAAGTATAGGATCAATCATGTGAAACATAATCGGGGAACCCCTCTCAACTTGGATTTAAGCGAAACCGCAAAAATGCACGCTTAGAGCGATGGCATTATTCTTATATTAGACAGGCAGAAGAGGAGCACTAACGAAACGAAGATAGGCACCGCATTTATCTTACTAACACAATGGAGTAAAAAGTGTAAACTTAAGGTGAGCATTGTTAACATACATCTAATCATGCTCTCCAGAAACCACAAAATAATGTTTAAGCCACTAAGAATCAAATCGCTGGGAGTTCCTCTACGATGCAGGATAGTTTAAAATGTTTAGGGTTAATACTGGATAAAACGCTCACATTGATTCTCGAATTACCATACATAAGGAACAAAACAAGTAAAGTCGTAAACAGACTGAACAAGATAGTGAATCATAAATGGAATCTAAGGGTACTATTCCTGAAAACACTCTATCTGCAAGCAATACAGCGAATGATTTTGGACGGAGCTCTAATCTGTATTGCGAACGAGGGCCGACTATGCTAAAAATTTCTCAGATCCAAAAAATCGTCTTATTTAAGATAACCATCTGTGTTTAGGACAACCTCAACAGTTGACCTACTAGATAAGTGATAAGTGACGGTGGACGTGGGCACTGTCCCTTTGCCATACGATTAATCAGTACAGCACCACGTCCACCCTTATCTAGAGCAAGCTTGGATGGAGCCACATACGCGCCACGCGACCTACTAGATCTAAAAGGGAGAGTAGAAACACAAACTGACAGACTCATCCATTATCTGGGCGATATAATATAAAAAGGATAAATTATATTAAACGGCGCATGTATAGAACAGCCAAGGAAAAAACTAAGACGCCTCCCGGCAAAATATAAACTGGACCACATAATATAAGCAGACAACTCAAAACCGAAAAGCAAGTGTGAGCAACATTCGCAGCGTATAGAAACAACGTAGAATGTTATCACGATGCTATACGAATAATCTGTCTTTCAAGCGGAGTCATACGCAGTTCCGAAAAGCAACTATGTGGACGTAGAAATAAAAAGACAGAAAGTTTCACTTTTACACCGACTGCCGAAGTGCCTTACAAGGTACCTTACAAGCACTTAACGAAAGGAGCGCCATTGGCCCCGTTATAAGTATACTAAGGGTGGCAGAATCTTCTCGTTCTTTTCGGGATCATCGGAAAGTAGACTCTACTGAAAAGACTGAGTAGCGAATTCTCGCTATGTCTTTTAAGAATAGATACTGCAGAAGGTTTAAATAACCTTCTTATTTGAAATAAACTTAACGGAACGCACTAGCTTGGTGCTCACAATTTAGCGCTACTTGTGGTTAAGTAGTTCGAATAGAAAATAAAACTGTAAAATCACAATAAAGTAAGATGGCTAAACGACTGTCTTCTTATTTAATCTAAATCGGCTGCCCACAGCAAAGTCGAACCTAGAATACGACATAATCTGAAAAGCGTGGCTAACACCAACTATTCACAGACAGAGATACTTTAAAGACGCAGCATGAATTCACTCTCCCCGTAATGCTCTTAAAACCGCTGTTTAAATACTGATTCCGCACTCACTTAGGTTTTCATAGTACGTCATTAAAATTTTAATTCTGGCAGGAAACTGAAATCAGAAGAGAAAGGAAAATTTCACAACTAAAAATAATTGGTTAGAATAGAATAAGGTATATACAATGGAGCTATTTGAAACTGGATATAGCCTCCCTAACTTGGGCCAGGTGTCAAACAGCGATAACAGGAAACGAAGGAGCTGACGAGCTAGTCAAGCTTGTTGCATCATTACAAACCATCAGCCTAGAGGTTCCAGCCTCCGAAGACGTAGCCAGAAAGTCCATAAACCATTGATTTTGTTTATGGGATTACTGAAAAGTCTCGAGAGCTATCTGACTAAGGGGAGGGATGCCTTCATGGCGGTCTTTCTAAGGGAAACTGGCTCGTATACACTTTACACATGGGGACAACCACGAAAACGTCCATGCAGCCAAGTCAGTTCGCAATTTTCGAACCTCGGATCGAGCCACCATTGTTCAGCGACTTTATCACTTGACCACTCGTGGGCCAGAAAGTTCATAAAAGAAATTTGAATACAAATCTGGCAGAAAAACTGGAACGAAGGTGACAAGGAATTTCGTGTTCAACATCTTCTCGAATGTTAGACTCAAATCGATCAAATCCGACCGCTTCGTATTACAAGCTTACTCCAATCATAGCAAATTTCCGACCTCTTACGTTAGGTTCTACATAAGAAATGTTACCTACGCCTTTGGGGAAGGGGAAAGGCAAATGCCCTATATTACATCCCATGCACGGCAGCCCTTAGCCTCAAGCACATTCCGAAAACCAGGAACATTCCGCTCAGTACGAAGAGTTGGCGAAGAGTAATATAACAGGTGACAAGCCTGGCAAAGACTGCTTAGGCTGTGCCTTACGAAGCCCTACGGCTTTGCCCTTTGTACATATTGCAAACTGTTTTTACTCACATATGATAAGATAATTAGTAACAGCACTAATCATCACTAATTGGTAATCAGGATTCTTGTAATTTTTGTTTGAATAGACAAATTTCCACAAAAAAATAGAGAAAACGTAAAAAGACGGTTTAATCGCTGAACAAAGATGCTAGATCAAAGGCCTGGATGATATTTCAAACCGGTAGTGTCTAAATCAATCGGTGAAATTGGTGGAGCGATAAACCACAGCGGAATCATTAGGGTTTTCATGCTCTAGGCGTGAAAAATGTGGAATGCCCTCGCCAGGACTCGAACCTTGGACCTCTCGAATACGCGTCCCATAAGCTTCAAATTACACCACGAAGGTATGTGGAAAGAAGGGAGGAAATACCTTATACCACTATATAGTCAAGTAACTTACTACTAAAAAATCTTCTTCTCACGAGGAATTATTCGTTTCGAAATAGCATTGTTGTATCAGATACTATATGTATTGTATTGTTCAAATATGCAATATTAGAAATGCAAAATAAAATTTTGTTGCTTACGACATATTTAACAGTCTGCGCCCATTTTTTTAGCAACATCGGTAGTTGGTCTTATATACATACAGAGCAAACCCAGTTTTATGAAAATGTACTTAGCTTATTCTTTCAGCAGTTGTAAATGCGCGAACACCGTGGTATTGGATTTCAAACGCTCTTTCATAATAATCGTAGAATTTTCCTGTTTCAACGAAATGAACTCATTTGATCTTACTGCTAAATGAGTTCTCCCTTTAACATCTCCTTATTTACAAACGCACTATCTTAAACTAAATACTAGTTTCGTTTCCATTTACAGAGTTCTGACTATATGAAAATTGAACTTGGCAATTAAAAAAAATCAAAATAAAGTTTTAAGAAAAAGCTTATACGTACCAAATCCCTTCGAAACCTACATCACGTTTGTAGGTGCTGTAAGTTCAGTTAGTATTTCTTATGCAAATAGAAGAGTCACATGATCTCAATCGATGCAGAAACATGGATAATTAAACAATTTTTTGGAAAAGAGGTAAGAGGAAAACTTAATGGAAGGGAGGTAGGAAAAAAAAACTTTCGGCTTTTGTCCAATTATGAGCACTGTTACCAGAGATGAAGAGTTTACCACGTCTCTGAGTGAGAGTAAGACAAATTGCTATAGCTAACGTCTGTTTAATTAAGCGATGAAACTTCAGAATTGTTGAAGAAAAATTTCCGAAAGGAAAAGGTAGGCTTTGTTCTTTTTCATCGGGACTTAATTGGTTTCTTTTTAAGTCTTTGGACATTCAGTTCGTGTTTGAAAAGGTTTCGACGAATTTTCAGCGATAGATAATCGCTGTTTTACATCCAGAATTAATCTTTAAAGAAGTCGTGACTCGCGTCGATTGTGGTATTTTGAATGTAAAGTAGGTTTTTTAGAAATCCCTCAGTATTTATATTTTCATTATTCGTAATATAATTTTTTATAGCTCATAAGGTACTTAAAGGTTTTAACATTTAATTTCCTAAATTGCTTTCCATTTCAGTAAAAGTCTTAGTATTTATTTCTAATTGCAAATTTGAAATGTATCGAACCTTTTAAAATTTGCAAGTGAATGTTCCCTAAACATTTTAATGCAAAAGATCAAAACTTTGCATTTTTGCTCAAGTTTTACTTTTCCCCCAAGTGTAAAAATTTCAAAGCTTTCACATCTGTATTTTAATGAGCAGAAACCTGAATGGTGAGAACGCTGCTAAGAAGAGAAATTTTACAAACAGTTATTTTCAATATCAAGTTTTATGAAACGTGTTTCAGCCAATGATTTTTGCTTCATGTTTAGCAAACTGGTTTTGCATTATACAATATATAATCATAACAGAAGATTTGGGTCTTTTCCATTATCGGAGGACATATCCAAACAGTTTTCTACAGAAAGTTATATGCACCCTGTTGTCTATCGGCTACCGTTAAATTATATATGTTTCTTTCGTCTTTTATAACAGCGTACTTGGTTTCTCCCCAAATACTCGAAAGAAATTCAAAGAAAGAACATTTTCGATTTATATCACACAGCAAATGAAATTACTAGTGACCCTCAGTTGCGAACGGATAGTGACGCTGAAAACAAATAGTTTGATCTAGTTTGAAATCCTGGCGAACAGACTTGGTTGCATGATAATTTCGGTATATTTCCCTATGTGTTTCGTCTCAAACGCATTCCACGAACACATCGTTTCCCTGAGGGAGTAGGGGTCGAATTCTTTGTCATAACGTAAATCGTAGTTATCAAAATGTGAGTATTGTATACAAAAGTTTTAATGAGTGCTGTTTTCATTATCTTAGGTCAAAAATCTATTACATGGCGGATATTTTTGTTTTTACAGCCGGGAGACTGTTCAGCGAAACGACGGCTAAATATAATGCATGCAAATCGTCGAGTAGCCAAACATGTGGCTGGTACACGCATGGGAAGATTCGCTTTATCACGTGTATGCTCGAAAATTGCCAAAATTACAGCGGTTCTATTACTTATTGAAACTAGTGATTCGGGTAGTCAGAAAGTAATCGTGAAAGTATGTCTTCCAGATATATCAAGTTGGTGTATATATAATTTTAGAGTAATCTGTTGGACGCAAGCAGGCCGATAAACGAAAAAAATCTGTTGTTTCAATAAACAAAGAACAGGAGTATGACATACATTTGAAACATTCTTATTAATAACACATGGTTTGAAAACATGAGCATCGTTATAAGAAATTAGGATAACACGTTTAATTTATAGTCTCCAGTAGGAAGTATCGGTATATACGTCTTTCGTAAGGCATTTGCATGGCGCGTGGTTTAGTGTAACGGCAAAACAGGAAACATTTTTACGGTTTTGTTGGATTCTAAAATTAAATTTGCACAATATTCATTAGAATTATTGCACAGGAAATAATTCAATAAATTTTCTTGTGTAAGCTTTAACCTAATTACCTTTTAATTGTAACCTATTTAACTTCCCGGTACTTACGTATTAACGCAACAGCCTTGGCACAATATAGAGATTTTTCACAGGTAAAAAAGTAAAACTTACTTATCGGGTGCACGTTAGCATTTGTCGCAGGTTTTTTTCAATCATTCTCAAACTATCGTATCCTAAGCAGGCAAACATTATCAACATATCAAAACAAAAAACATTTTAAAATACAAATTTCAATTATTAAATTAGGATTATATGATAAAAAAGTAAAACAAATTTTTCGCACAATCCTTCTCTAATTTTTTAGTAGTGCTCTTCTACCCATGTATATAGCGATGTGTTTTTGAGCAACAAAAATCACGGAAATGCACATTCGGCATTGCGTACCAACTTTCTATCAGGTTCATCTCATCTTCCTGCCTTCACCGATTTTTCAGCAAAATGTTTTATTACTGAGGAACTTTTACCACAGTTTCTTCCGTTGCTGGTAAGTTACGCAAGAGATATTTTATAATTATGTTGAATGCTAACAATATTACGATTTATCCATGAAACCATTAAATTTTACTTTATTATATGATCCACCGTTTTACACTGCAGGGAAGGATAGGAATGCACCGTGGAAGACTTTTTTGGTTCGTATTTACGTCGCACATGAGGAGTGCCAATTCATTCAGCCCGTTCACCATGACTCGAGCCTCGAAGCAAACTACCATCGTTCAGCATCTTTTACCACTCAGCCGTTGGAGGGCCCCATAAATACCGTTGGAACTTGGAATACAACAGAAACAGCGGATAAGAAAATAGCGACATTGCTTGCTTGAAAGATTGTTATGAACATGGTTGCCTGAAGAATGTAGAGTTTAGCGCATTTTGAAAATCTGTCCTTTTTTAATAAGGTAGTTACGATGATATATTATGTAGTACCTTTATTTTGCTCCAGTTCTGTTCTTGACATTTATCTAGAATTTCAAAAATACAAATTGGATGCCCTTTAAATAAAATTTTGATTAAAATTACGTCTTGTAGGTATAACTATATAAAACTTAACAGAACTCGTGCCCCATTACTTGCGGGCTTTAGAAACGAAAACGACTAACTATGTACAACACAATAAACAAATTCACAGTCTAAATAACTCGGCTCTAGCAACCCATCAACGCGCAGCCTAAACGCAAGCAAATACTAGTGAATCACTCACCGAAACCAGATTGACAAACAAGCGAACAACTTACGAAGTAAACTGATTAAATTGAAAACGGTGGTTCGCCATAGCTCCCTTTCTGAATTAAGCATTTGCTCTCTATTTAAACTTTACCTAATGTGATTTCTGAGAGGTTAACAGAAGGAATGAAAATCACAGGAAAGAACTAATATAATAATGGAGTGTTATCTCTAACAGCAATTATACTTTTATTTACACTTATTTTAATAACTTTTCGTGGTTATAGAAGAGCACCAAAAAGTTTTTATAGAAAGATATATGGGCCAAACTCACCCGTTAAGACCTGTATAGCACTGTGTTGCTCATAATCTTATAACAGTGTTTATGTTGTATGGAACTTTATAATACTTATTGGTTTGCGCGCATGTAGTTAGTAGATCTAATGGTGAAGGTGGTATTCCTTTAAATCTATTTTACGCATTATTTTTCGTTACTTTATTTTTAATTATTTTTATTACTCGGTTCCTGCAGCCGCGTTGTCTCGAGATTTTACAATTATTAAATTAGTTAAATTTGGAGCAGTTTAAAATTTCTGTGGTATGTATAGGAAGCATAACTTTCTTTCGTTTGTTATTGCACAGGCTGACCTTGATACGATCTTATGGCATAATATTGATTAGACTAGGTAAGGCGGAGCCTCCCACATAAATCAAATCAAATCAAACAATTTGCATATTTTCAAAATATGTATTCTCAGCAAAACATTTTTAATGTGTGTCATTTTATTTCATTCTTTGTTTATTGAAATATGTTAAGTGAAATACAAATTTTCTTACATTTAGAAAGGTTATACCACAATCCTAACGAGGTAAAGACAAGGTTTCCTCGCTGAAACTATAAAGTTCGCGTAAATGCCTTTCTCGAGAAAACAATTTTGCCTACTGTTGTTCTGCTCATATTTCGCTCAAACTGATTTTGAAGGACATACGAAGTGCGCACAGAGACACAAAATATTCATAAAGATGTTATTCTTCACTAGAAGTCGAATACAAGTGACTCACTTCGATGCCAATGCAATAATGACACAAAAACTGCCCAATAATATGGCATTAAAATTGTCTTAAAATGACATTAAATTTGTTAAATAAAAATGTTTTGAGTTTGATGCAGATCAATATTAACAGATCAGAACGAGAAGCAAATATATACATTAGAATATATTTCAAAATATATCTAAGCGTAAGGATTTTTAGAAGAGAAACACCCCTTTTTCAAATCACTTATAAATATAAATATTCGCTCGACGGTTGCAAGCATCTTTCGACGACGGATTTGGGATTTAGAGAAAGAAAAATCCGTTTCATACCTTTCCAATGCGGTATAAAAATGGCAAGAAAGGTTTTATTTGACATCCTCCATTTCTTATCAAATCTCAGCAATACCCATGACCCGCATATTCCGCATATTTTTTACCTAGGCCTTATGCTAAAACGAAAGTTATAACTGTTTCATTGCGAATTGGCCACTTTTTGGAAATGCGTGATTTCTTTTCAAACATTTGTTCCCTTACTTTTTTATAAAGAAATGGTTTGAACTCCTATAAAATTCGAATGTATACATTGAATGACCATCGAAAGCATTTACAAATTTATACTTGGTTCTTGCAGATTCTGAAATAACTAGTTTTGCGCTCTTTGAAGAATATTTTTTTGCTCTTATTTGGAAAGATTCTAGTGGAGTAAATTGAAAATGCGATTTAAATTTGTCCTGACTATGCAAAACTTGAATCAGAGTTTAACGAATAAATTTTGCTCTTTTTTTGTAACGCAGGCTTGGGCCCGAATTAGAAAGAGAAGAAAATAGAGAATTTAGTTTGAATGAAGATAAGAGTCATGAATATCTTTCATCAGCATGCGCGGTTAAGTAAAGTATTGGGGAAATCAATAGCTGTTTGGTTTAAGGAATAGCATAAATTAAAAAAACATAATGTAAGAAAGTGATAACAAAATAAAATTTACTTTTTATGTAAGAAAAGTTTTGTTTCTGTAATTAAACTGTTCTAACAATCGAGAAACTGGCATATAGTTTCGTTAATAAGCACGTAATTAGGTGCATCTCAAGTAAAAGAAAATAGAAGGAAAATGAAAAAATAGTATTGCATATTTCCCCAAATTTTGTAATTAGAAATAAAGTAAACTGCAGACACAGTACATATCCTTTTGTATGGGCTTGTTTGGGCAATGTTTCCTCCCTAAAGACAAAAAAAGAGAAATCTTGCATTTAAATAATAACATTTCTTATAGCCGTATAATACCAGAAATGAAATTTCAGTTCTTTGCTCCCTTAAGTAATCACAACAAAGATGAAGAATTAAAATAAATCTTTTTATCGGCTCGCCAGTTAACAGTTTTATAAGCTGCATAAGAACTGAAATGAAACTCCGAGGTTTGCAAGTATATCCTCGGAGTAAAATTTAGTGCATTAAAGTGTTAAATCTACCAGCAAAGTAAATTCACAATCTTTGACTCAGACCCTCACCGGTTAGAGCGATTACGGCTCGCAAAGCTAAAGCCGTCTCAAGTAATTCAAACGCTGGGAGAAATAAGAACGATACCTCCTGGCACAACTATCAAAAGCTCTCTGTCGGATCCAAAAACACTTGTGCTTAAATGCATTAACTAATATGCATCCTGTTGGGAGCCGAAGAAGGTAGAATTGTCAATAAAAGAAAAATGATAATATGAGTGGTTAGTCAACATAAAATACTACAAAAATACAAATAATAGTGCTCCTCTTTGCACGTTATTACAAAAAAACTATTAGAGATTAATTGACTGTACAATTTGCACTTGAAACTAGCATCTGCGTGAAATTTGATACCCCACCATCCTAAATTATGCGATAGTTCTGATTTGAAAAAGAGTTGTGTCCGATGTGAAGATTATACAGAGGCTTTGAAAGAAGAGGCTGCAATAAAGCAAAGAATTGTGCGGGGTATGAAAGTAATATAAAGGCTTTAATAATACAAAGGCTTTAAAAGAAGAGCATTCGGATCTTTCCCATTTTAAGACAACATGTTGGAAAAAATGTTCTAAACGCAAAAAATAAGTCTTAGTTACTTCACTAAGCAAGAGCTAAAATATAATGACACACTTTAACCATTTTTTATTGACATTTCTTACTTAAAAGTTCTTAAAAAAAGAGCAATGTTATATGAGATAAACATAGCATATTTCATTTAAAACTCACCAACCAGGTGCAAATGTCGCCTATGTATTATTTAAATTGTTTTCTGTCTTGATTCTGGTGTCTTCAGGTTTTATTGTTGAAATATCAAGTTGGAACATATAATCATTCTACAGAATTATTTTTAGCTCCTTTGTTATATAACGGTAAAGATTTCGGGCTTTCAGGTAAAATACCTCTAGCAGAAAATATTGAAAAAGTGAAGGTTGCTAGGCATTCTTATTAAAGTATTGATTGTCAAGTTTCTTTCGCTCTTCCACCTACGTGTTATTACTTTTTCTAGCATTTATGCCTAATGATGCTCATAGTAGTAAATATTGACTAGAATTTTTTCTACTGAACAAATGATTACTACATTTTGTACTATAGAGCATCACTCTCTTTGATAGCATAAACTACATGAGAACAAAGACGTAAGCGAATTATCGCTATGGCCTGGAAATTACAACAGGGAAGGGTGTAAAAGTCCCTTTTATTTAACTCCGATAAAAGTTGACAGAAAGCACGTCTTGTGCTTACAGAGCCAGCCAACATTTATGAAGGCAAATCAAAAATAACGAATTGAACTTAACGAAGTAAATTGTTATTTAGCGCAAATGCTACGCAGACAGAAAACGCGCAAGTTGGCTCATACCTAAACCCTAAACCGAGACTAACGCAACGCCAAATTAACTGCTCTGAAAAGAATTAACTAACAACTGGCCTTCAGCAGGTGAAACACGCTCTGATTCTACCATTAAAAACATTTCTTTAAATACCATGTGCTTCTACGTCATTTGAACACCCACCAGTGACCGAGCGGTAAAGTCGCTGAACACTGGTAGTTCAGTCCGCGGTTAGAATCCCGCGAACGAGCCAGCTATATGGACGTTTTCGCGGTTTTTCCCATGTGTAACATGTATATGAGGCAATTTTCCTTAGACACCTTTACGAAAGCATCTCTCCATTTATGCAGCTAGCCCTCGACTGCTTTGTCATAATCAAATAAACTAGACCAAACTTTCTACCTCATCTGAATACGCGCGAACTAGAAATTTCTATTCCACCAGGAAAATCGAAATTGAGAAAGACAGAAACTCTTGTAAGGTATTTCTCCCGCCTTCTTCGCATGTCTTCGTGGTGTAGTGGCCAGCACGCTCGACGCGTAACTGAGAAGTCCGTGGTTCGATTGCCGGCGAGAGCATTGCTCATTTTTCATCTCCTGCTTCAAAAAAATCCTAATGTTTCTACAACTGGCGCCCGAACTAAAAAGGTGGTGGATAATGATTCTCCACCTCCGGGATTTGGCAACTGGGTCCCCCGAACCCCAGTAGCCCTTTAAGGTTTTTCTCCCGCCTTCTTCGCATGCCTTCGTGGTGTAGTAGTCAGCAAGCTCGACGCGAAACCGAGAGGTCCGTGTTTTGATTCCCGGCGATTGCTCATTTTTCATCTCCTGCTTAAAATCCTACTATCTCTACAAGCTAATTAACGTAAAACAACTGGTTAGTAAAAATTAATGAATTCCCAGCAGTAAAACACAGACTTAATTTAAAATAACTACTTTCAAATTTTTTGCATACACTGGACTCGTTTGAAAATTTTGAAGCAATCCTAAACACAATGTGCAGACTCACAATCAACACGTTGGCAACATTAATCGTCTACGTTTGTTGGCCTTTATTTTGAGTTTTTTTTATTTTTATCCAAAACTAAATAATTCCAACATACTGACAAATTTAGCGTGGAAATGCATATGTGGAATATTTGCAATGGCATGGAAATGCATACGTTTTATAGAAAGTATACTCTTCAGTGGCAGTCAGCGAATTAACCCGTGTTCAGTGGACAATGCATGGAAAGTGATGAATTTAAATGAGCTACAGAATGGGAAAATATAAACTTAACTTCGTATAACGTGAATTAATTTGCAAATTTTTACTAACATTATTCCATGTCGAGTTGACCTTTCAGAGCTGGCTGAAGAACTAAGCAGCTGTAACGATTATAATCTGATTATTTTAAAAATACTTGTGATCCCTTATCGTTATCAGACAGAGCCTTAATTAGAAGCGTAAGGCATAAAAGCCCATATTTTGCATTAGTATGGTTAACCAAGGAAAAAATTATCAGATATTACTATTCCTCATGTTCTATGATTTAGATATGGGATAAATTCCTACAGGGATTAAGTGCAGAAAATTCACTGAAATTCAAAAACCGTACACTCTCTAAATCCATTCATTTAATTTGTTTCATATATTAGAAATCTTGAGACCGTGTCAAAAAAAAGCCTTTTGCATCAGGAAGAAAGCAGCGTATTTCAGTACAGTGCAGACAATCATATCTGTAGAGTTTTGTCAAATAGTTAAATCCTTGCGAAAATAGTAGGAAGTCATTAATCTATTATGATATCTATAAATAACGAAATTATTGATGCGGTTTTGCTTATAGTGACCTCCATTCAATTTACCTTTGCTAGAGCATTTCAAAAAACAAGCGGAAATTTTTGAGAAAATCTTAGCTTTGCAAGCGCGAAAATCTGAAACATTTTTTGACAATATGCAGGATAAATTCAACACCAAATTAATCATTTTAACTGATTGTATTATTGAAACGTAATGTAGTAAAACTTCTTATGAAATACACGGCACGGAAATGTCAGAAACGGTCATAAACGAAGTAGATTAACCTAACAGACCATGGTACACCTATGACTGATTTCTCTAGAGTGGTAAAATGCTTGTTAACGTTTTTGTCAGCATATTTGCCATTTTATTTCCACACGTATTACATTTGATGCAACATTTACTGTATTACGGTTTCACTGGAAGTCGGTTAAGTTTAGATTATAAACTACATATGCGATATTTTACTCAGTGAGAATCAAGGTGATTATGTTAAGTCACGCACTGAATGATAGATTTATTGGTCGACAAGTAAACAACAGTTTTAAAACTCTCAATCCTCAATACTAACCCTTGTAGGAAGTTTGATGTCCTGTACTAAGTGGAGTCCAAGAGCTTGAAAATAATGAATAAATGCAAAACTAAACTTCACAAGGCAATTAGTTACATTTAAATGATAAAATAAATAAAACTCAGAAATCTTAAATAGTGGAACAATGTTAGAAGTAAACCTAAAATAACAGGATAGCAATGGCACTAATGTTCATCAGAAAGACTTTCCCATCTCAGCTTCTGTTATGTGCTGATAAAAATACCAGAGATTTCCTATTATTGTCTGAAATCTAATGCTGATTTATGTATTACGATGTATTACTTCAGTTAAAGTATTGAAAGTAACTCGGAACTTTTCATCTCGTGACTTTCGCACTTATTTATTAGCTAAATAGTTCGAAGTAAGACTGTTCGGAATATCGCATTGTGGAGTTTAAGCTGGTTATACTTGAGTCAGGCCATTTTAAAGCGGGAAAATGCAATCTAGTATCTTGCCAATTTAAATGTTTTGATGTATTAATAAAATATTTTGGCGTATTTTAAAAGAGTTAGCTTATTATGTAGTATTTTACCGTTATCCAGAAGCATGAAGATAAGTATATAAAAATTGTATATATTTAATTTATACGAAAAAATGTTTTGTGCTTAGAGGTTTTTCCGAATAAGTATTTTCAAAGTAACGAGTTTAAATTTGATTTGATTTAGTATGATAAATAAACTCTAAACTAAATGCTATCACGTATAACTTATTTCATCTACAATTTTATATACATAAATAAGCACTTAGATGTATTAGTATTCTCTTCCGAATGTTTTGTGTGAATTTTTCTGTATTTCAAATAAAGACTCCGTTTCTTTTCCTTTCGTTCGTTTTTTTTCTTTGGTGAACGTTTTTGCGAAGCTACTTCAGCTCCGAAGCGTGGCTTTCCTGCGTTATATTTTCCTGAGCCTGTAATATGTGTTTACATGGCTTTTCATTTGATTAGCCAACAAAGACGGTTCTTCTAATAGACTCTCACTCGATTAGCCGAAAACGAAAGCGCTCTTAGACAATGGAAGAATGAAAAGGAAATACTTTACTAGAAGAAGAAAAGTATTTCTTAGTGAAATAAAACTGTGTAAAGTAAGATTTTTGCTTCTCAAAAACAAAGGAAATATTTTAATTTCGATTCCCTGTGTACACTTTATTATATTTTGGAATCAATATAATTTTATTAGTGGAAGACAAAAGTAAGCAATGTACAACAGAATGGAACAGAAAAAATATAAATAAATGCAAAGGTTTTTCCGAATAAGTATTTTCAAAGTAAGAAAGAAACTTTTTTTTTAAATGCCAAAGAAACATTTTTCATTTTTACGCTGCAGGTACAAGATAAAATGTTTTTCAATTTCGAATTAGTATACGCTTTTACCTTGCCTTTTCCGCTTTATTTTTTCTGCTTTTTGCTATGGTTTTCTTTATTCTATTGTTATGTTGTACATTATTGCTTTCCTCAAATACAATAACCAGAAATTAAAGTTTTAATGAAAGTAAGTATATTTTACTTATCTTTAAGTTTCAAAGCACTCGAAGAATTGTTGCTGTGTAAGAAAAGAATTCTTTTTAATAAGCATTTAACATACCATATTCAAAGGAACGGATTTACAAAGAATAAATTGAACTTATTGAGAAACAAAGGTACATAAACATTATGGAGTATGATGGCCAGTATCTTTCTTTATTTTTCTTCTGTATTCCGTTAGTTGGCCTAAAACTAGAATCTAGGTTAGAATATGGTAGTAATGATAGTAAACATTTTTCAGAGTCAAACAACAAAGTAATTTTTTTAATAAGAAAATACTAAAACCATCCGATTCTTCACTTTTCTTAAAACAAATGCTGCTTTTTTATTTATTTTAAATACCTAGAATGTCAGGCAGCATGTACAGGAATGCATTTTAGAACCAAACAAAGTATTTTTTGTACTCTTTTCACACATAAACATAACTTTTGTCGTAAAATATGACCTAAACCTTTTAGCCGAACATCGAAAGGCCATATACTTACAAAAACGACACGACAGTTCTTCTGTGGAGAGCGCATTAAGGAAAATGATAAATAATCCCTTAACATTATGTCTTACGGTGAGAAAAGATCGAAAATTTCGGCTTTTCAAATCAAAGAATGGTTTTTATTAAAGTACTTCAGCTAGTTATTAAGCTTATAATTTTGAAACCTAGGGTCGTAGCATAGACAGCTTCCTTTTATTTATGTGTGTGATCCGCAAAAGATGGTGATTTACTAACCAAATTTTCTGGCATATTTAAGCTTAGGCTTTGCATTAAATAATAAGAACACGTGGCTTGTTTTTAAAGAATGCATTACAGCAAAAACGTACGCATTTTCCATTAAACGAAAATATTTTATAAATAGTGGCATTTAAAACTAATCTCAGTCTCCAAAATCTCGTTCTTGTCTTTATATTAATCATTAGCTTTCTTTTGGTTATAAATTTCAGTAAGATTTGTTTTGAACACTTAGATATTCTGATCTGCTCACCATAAATACGTATGTGGAAAAAGCTCCTTACCAATTTAACAATGAATAAAAGTACGCTTCCGTTTCAGTTGAACTGAAACAAACTTATTTTGAAGCCATTAGCAGCATATGTCTCATACTATAGGAGACATGACAGCTACCTCATTATGTCGATTTAAACATAATTTAAATCAAACTAATGATCCACATTTTATGCCTCCTATAGTATGTATAGTATGAGACATATAATGCTCATCATAAACATTTTATCCTCTAATTATACGCACTCAAATTTTGAGACAAAATTTTAATTCATTTTAATGTAAAAAAGGATAAAAAAGACTAAAATAGGATTCAAATAGTCGTGAAACAGAGTGTTTTTCAACATATTTTCACCCGCCTCTGAAATAAAAATATCAAATAAGACCAAAGAAATGAAAGTGTGTATAAAAAGTTAAATAAAATTGAAAAATCAGGTGAGTTGCCAGCCACATAAATGAGAATTCTCTGACGATGAGAGAAGTTATTTTACATCTTATTTTTCCACAAACTGGAATTCAACTTTTGTTTCTATTTCATTGTTAACAGTTCCATACATAGCCACGAATGTATTTTTTTCTATAATGTTTAGTAAAAATAATTCTCTTCCGTGCTATTTACTTTATAAATCTATATTTTTCTTATGATATTTTTCATTTATATTCTTAAAATCTTTAATTGTATGCTACAACATACTTAATTTCTCCCTTTCACTAGCAGAATAATGCCCTATCATTTTTCGTTGCTAGCTTCAAGTACATGTATTTCTTTTCTATTATTTTTAGGTACTTGAATTCCTCTTTATACTAATTAAGAGGTGAATGTCTTCGTCTTAAGGCTAGAGATGCAATACTTCGTCTTTATCCATAAAGCTATTAAAATTTTCGGGATAAGTTAACCACTTTACTAAATATTTATGCCCTTTTTATTTAATATTTTTCAATTTTGTATACATCACTTGTTTATAACATTTTACCATTTCAGTGTCATAAAATAAACCCTCAATTTCTTCCCCATCAAAATCATATTCTCCAATGACTGCCTTCTAAACAGGATAGTGGTTAGTGTGATTACCGTACCGAACGGCCCGGGTTCGAATCCCGGAGAGCGCATGGTGTATAATATCTAAATGTATAGCGTCTTTGCGGCATGGAGGCGCTCTAAATATATAGCGAGCCGAAAATCCTCTCGTGGGGATTGGATGGTAGGGATAGAGGGGTGGAAGAGACTCTCGGACCCACCCCCCGGTGGGCTGCCTCTTAAAATTGGGGTGCAACTGGGCAAAATATTATTGTCACCTATATGGTGCCCGAGACTCTTACCAATGACAGGCGTAATCTTCTGCTCCTTGTTGCGATAAATTTCGCGGGTTTGTTCTGATGTCGGACAAGCGAGCTTAGTCACAAAAAACAACAACACTACAACTAAATGCATATGGTGGTATTTTTTGTTTTATAATTTCTGACACAATAAAATTCTCTTCCATAAATGTTGATTCTTCTACACTCATGAATTCTTTTCTTATTGTAGGTATTCTAATACGATCTCCTATTTTATATTTAGCTTTCTTTTCTTTAGAAAGATCTTTATGTAATTTCTAATACACTTTTATTTCGTTTTCGGGATTTTTAGTTTCGGTAGATGTTATTTTTACCATTTTATATCATATTCTATAAATAGCTTTTGTGTAACTTTACCTGTAAAATCAGTACCCTCACCCTTCAATATAAATTTCGGTATTCTTTTTTCAAAACGTCTTAGAAACCTACTACTTCAGATGTTTTTCTTTTTATAGAGAAACCGAAACACATCTAGTAAAAGCATCTATGTTAACAAATAATTAAGTCCATCATTGTGCTTGCTATAATTTGTAAGAAATAATACATCAGAATCAAATTGTTTATTACCATTAGGTTCATAAATTCTTCTTCTTTTAAATTTATGAATAGCGGGTTTATATCGCATATATATGTCTTGTGTATGTAAATATTTGTCAGCAGCTTTCTTTGGTTTTTCGTTTTAATTCTTTAATTCCAGAACAACCTGTTTCTTGATTGTAATATGTTTCTTCTAGGATTCTAGCATTTTAGGATTTAAATACTTCGGCTTTAGGATCCTTTTGGCTTCTTTTTCTGTGATGTTCGTCTGCTTAGAAAAGTCTTTTCTTTTCCATATTTTACAGAATTTCCTTTTCTCATTCTTATTTTGGTTTCATCCTTTCGGTTTGAAGTATCTTTTTACATGAAAAACATTGAATCAAACTTATCTTAATTATATTAGCTTGAAATCCTTCGACTTAAGAATTTCTCAAACCCCATTTTATTTTTGCTTTAATTAATATTTTTATTAAAGCTATTACTTGATTGTGACGTAAAGTACAAAAACTACTTGTCAGATTTCAATTTTATCTAAACTATCTAAACGTTTTTGACTCACTTTGTGTCTTCCATTTAAATCATTGTTATTATAGTCATCAAATAATGTTCTTTAAAAAGTTTATCCACTCTATTGATTCCTTTATCTCCTTTTTTTCCAAACTTTTACAGCATCAGTTCCAGGGCCGCATCATTGATAACCAAGTATATGTGTTTCAAAATGTAAATGATTAATTATAATACGTGGCCATACAGTTGGAAAGTAGCGGCTAATGACTCTTTGTGTTGTGAATGTCTGTCGTGGCATCTGTTGCACCCGTACAGCAACGTGTGGAGGGACTTCATCTTGCATGAAAATCATTTCCCCGAAGCATTGTCTTTGCTGTAGTGCCGGAATGACAAAGCTGTTCAACATGTGGCGATATTTCTCTCCGGTAACAGAACAGGTTTCCGGTCCTGTCGGTGTAATGTTCTCATAGAAGAATGGACCAACGATAAATTCCGCTGTGAACTCACACTAAACAGTTACCTTTAGTGAATGTAAGGGAATTGCTGTGACTGCATGTGGTGGTTTGTCATCCCAAATTCGGCAGTTGTGGGTATTCACAGTTCCATTCAGATAAAAGTGGGCCTCGTCTCTCCATAAGATTTTCCACGATTAAAAGTGTTGCCATATTGCACTTGAACTAAATCAGAAAATGTGCATAATAAAAGGTAATTTTATTCCGTATTAATTTGCATTTGTTAACACTCTATTTTCTATTACACAGCGCCAAATATTCCTCTAGCGGTGACTTTTGGAACTAATTTGTTTTTTCGCCGAATCCTTCGTCCCCCGCCTTGTTTAATCTTCCTACAAAATGTGGCGTCATTCTCGCAAATAGATCGCGCTACAGTACACTGTGAGCACTATCAGTTTAATTATGGCCACCCGATATATATATATATATATATATCCTATAATGATGCTTTGTAACAACATCATTTTTCTGTAGAATGTGGTTTGAATTGTATGAAAGACGTAACTAAAGGAAATAAAGATAAATGTCTTAAAACCGTACGTGCTTCCTTTCACAGAGTATACTAGCGATTATAATGAAGAATTTACCCTAAGGAGATAGGATATCACATCCTAATAAATGAATACATTCGTATTAGAAGCAAGAAATGATCAGAAAATGTTACTGCAGAATTTTCATCACCTCTTCAATTTACAAAATTGCTTTACAAGAATTTGGTGTCAAAGTATCATAGGGCAATAAATGTGAACTTTATCAAAAATAGATTTTTATTTTGAAATGGTAAAGAACGGAAAGAATTAGTTATCCCTGATACTGTGTATAGGTTAAGTAGATTAAATAATCAAATTTAAAAAAATGCTTTTTTAATAAGAAAGAATCTTTCCGCAAGAGGAATTTAAGGAGTTTTTCTCTTCTATTCAAATTTGCGAAATAGAAAAAGAAAAGATATAGCATCAAATTAGAAGACACTTATAAAATTGATTTAACCAAATTAGTTTTAATAAAATTTTATGATTTGAAGCAAAAATGTATGAAAAAAGAATACAGGTAGGACAACATCTTAGAATATAAATCTCATAATATTTATGTTTATTGTGATATAATAAAAGGCATGCAAATCAGTAATCATTTAAGAAGCTATATTCATATATTTATAAAAACTCATCGCGCTGGTATCAAGATTGTGCAAAAATTTTATAAACCTAACTTTTACAGAGTTAAAACATTTCTGGTAAGAGTATACAAAAATTTTAAATGCGGATAAGAGACGATGAGGAATTAATAAATATACGTAACAAAATTAAATATATGTTTATTACCAACGAGGAAAGTGAAAATTACTTGGAAAAACTCTATCATTTGATGAGAAATATTTAAGGTTATAGCCAGATGTCGGAGGTTTTTTATCCTAAAACCGAAGAGCTTCAAGGCAAAAGTCTTCTGATATTACATTCTTAACAAATGAATGAGTACTGATTATATAAAAAACGTAATACGAGGATGTGTTAAAAATAGATAAAAAAAGCCTCTGACTATGCTTCAAAGAGCAAGGAGAGTGAATCTCTCTGTTTTCAGAGTGAATCTCTCGGCGATATACGCAATAAAATAAATGAAATACTCTTTAAGACGAGTTGAAAAAAGAATCATGATGAAGAATTATCCCTAAGGTTTCTCATCCTTAACATATGGAAAAATTTATGATCTGACAGATACGTTTTATCATTTCAATAATGATATAGAGAGCAAAGAAATGATCGAATTAAAATTATCAAAAGTAGATTACGTAAGTGTTAATAAGTATGAATTTCATATAACCAACACAAGTACAAAAATATTGTTTTCAGATGCTTATCTTCATTCAAAATGTAAAATTCTGAAGGACAATGGATTTTCTATAGGCGATGAAAACGTTTCAGGAATTTATGGATTAGTTTCGTTTAAAAGTACGAAACTTACGAAAACAGTAATTTTCCATCATTGATATGAATTACACAGTTGCAACATGGACACCTTTAAATCAAACTTCTGATTTTCTTAAGCATTATTAGAAAGTATTTACAGGCTTTGGAATAAAACTATATTTCGAAAGAGAAAAAAATGAAAATATTTTGCATACAGATGTTGCAAATACTGATTATCAAATAGAAACTGAGAAATTACTTCTACTTTAGTATATATTAAATTTAAAAGTAATGTAGATACTTTATATAAATCATTTACTATGATATGATAAAGCTATAGATATCTATTGGAATCATTTTAAAGTATACAGAATTGATAGTCATATTAAGGGTACATACTTAATAACCGCTTCGTCTGATGAAGTTTTAAGATTAAGTGTTATTTCTCAATATTTAGAAAAAGCTGATAATACTAATAACATGGTATTTGGTAATGTAGATATGATAGAATGTTGATTTACGGTCACTCGAATGCCAAAACCTGCTGAGAAATACTGTACTATGGATTTTAAGAAAAAAAGTGAACTGGACCATATGACGTTTTTCTGGAAATTACGAAAAATAGAAACAAGAAACCAGGTTGTATACTACGGTTTATTTAAAATTTTGTAAAATATATCTTATGTTACCTTTCGATTTACCACATCGTGAAGATTATACACCTTTATGTAATTTAAGAATAAGCTTTCTTTAAAAATTAAGAACCAAACTCAAAAAATGTATTTTTTCTATTACTAAAGAAGCTAGAAGAATACTGTGTATTAAATATGAAACAAAAGAAATTAAAATGATTAATTCTATGTCAGTCTTACTGCTTTAGAACGTAGTATAACTTGTGCTTTTATAGATGATTTTACGTGATTCAGAAATCGAATCAGGTAGAACGTAATAGAAAAATATCTACAAACTGCTCCTTCAGGTGGAAGACTAAACTTTATTATGCACGTATTTTGGACAACTGTCTTCGTATTACTTGTTTGTATGTATGTATTTTTTATTATATACGTATTTTGGACAAATTGACCTCCGTCAGTCTGAACGATGATGTTCTCCGGTCCTCAACACTTCAATCATCAACACAGTTTTCGATCATGGAATCCTTGAATTACAAGCACGTTGTTATACTCACTGCGCTACTGAGGACCCCGAGAGCAGATTTTTTTATAAATACATTTTTATCACCGCCTTTTATCTGACATAATTATTCCTGTGACATTATACGAGAGGCTGACATCCTTAATTTAACAAGATTCGGTTTTCTAAGCGATGCTATCTAATGTTCATCAAAGGAAAATTCTTTCGCCATTAAAAGAGAACCAAATCATATTGCATTCATTATTTATTAATAATTTATTTCAGTATATTTGATGGCTTTCTGATTGTAAGGCGGTAAATTTAACCTTATTATTTTTATAATATGCCGCCCAGACCGGAAAGTGGTTAATGAATCTGACAGCCGTACCGAAGGGCCCGGGTTCAAATCTCGGAGAAGCCCCATCTATAGGTGCCTCCACTACAAAGAGACGACCGCTTCCGGCCTTAGTAGTGGTCAATACCTAAAAATTCTTCTAATACCTTTTAGCAATTGTTCTTTTATTACATTTCAAAGTTTCATTCTTAAGAAAAAGAAAACCTTAGAATATGTCAGAATCCTGGGGGAAATGCTTCCCCTACATCTTCAGGAAAAAGTTCTTCTAATTTTATGTTATTAGTTATAATTATATCTTTTTCATCATAAAGCCGAAAGACCTTCACCCTTAATAAATAAAACAATTTCTTTTAAAATTTTGAATTTGTTGAGAACAAAATTGTTATTGAATACGCAGAAGCTGGCCAAAAGGTCATACCTTAAGTAAAACTCAAGAAGAAGAAATACCAAAAGAATATTTAAAAATGATAAGTGAATAGGATTTGATGATACAGAAATCGATTCAGAAGAATATAATAAAATATGTGATATGAAAACAGAGATATAACAATAAAATTCGTTAGATTAATAAATTTAAAAACATGATATAGAATTTATTATTAAATCCGATGAAATTATATATAAATTACTGAATTTCTGTATTATAAAACGTTTCTAAATATTATACATTTTATCGAAAAAATTTGTGATTGCTATAATATTACTAACAATATAAATATTATACTTTTTATTAAAAAATACTGCAAAAAACCTGAAAAAATCTGGAATTATTTATTACGGGACGCACATTAAAAATATATAGATTTCTCTGTTTCTAATTTTGCTTCTAATTTTACACATTATAATGCAAACTCAGGGTTTCTGACAAGAGACACTGATGAAGCTTCTTTCCTTCAAAAAATATGGTATGAGAGTGTTGTTTAAAAAAGGGTCATCAACCCCTCTTTGCACATGTGATATTTTAGTACATGATTTTGAATATCTCTAATACTGTACATCAACTTATAAGGTATTTCTCCCGCCTTCTTCGCATGCCTTCGTGGTGTAGTGGTCTGCATGCTCGACGCGTAACCGAGAGGTCCGGGGTTCGATTCCCGGCGAAGACGTTGCTCATTTTTTTATGACTCCTGCTTCAA
The DNA here is from genome assembly GCA_000611955.2 of Stegodyphus mimosarum. NCBI lineage: Eukaryota > Metazoa > Arthropoda > Arachnida > Araneae > Eresidae > Stegodyphus > Stegodyphus mimosarum. Next base: position 6,996 of record KK121354.1, on the reverse strand, counting down.
AATAAACCTAATGTCTCTACAAACTCAGCAAAAGCTTCATAAATTTCATAATTTTTACACTCACCCATTCCCCCTTATTTCCCTTTATCTTTCAAAAATAAAATTGTAATAAATGGAGGTACAGACAACGGCAACTAAAAATATGCTGTCTTTGTAAAATTTTAAAACACTTATAAGGTATTTCTCCCACCTTCTTCGCATGCCCTCGTGGTGTAGTGATCAGCACGCTCGACGCGTAACCAAGAGGTCCATCGTTCGATTCCCGGCGAAGATGTTGCTCATTTTTCATTCTTCTGCTTTCGAAAAAATCCTAATGACTCTACACTGCCGGCCGAACCAAAAAGCTGGCGGATGATGATTCTCCACCACCGGGATTTGGCGATTGGGACCCCAAACCCCAGTCGCCCTTTAGAAGGGGGAGTATATAAGGTATTTCTGAACCCTTCTTCGCATGCCTTCGTGGTGTAGTGGTCCGCATTCTTGGCGCGTAACCGAGAGGTCTGTGGTTCGAGTCCCGACGAAGGCGTTGCTCATTTTTCTCCTCTCTTGTTTCTAAACAACCTAATGACTCTACACCCTTAAAAAATAAATTTTAGACTTAATTCTGTTGTAGTAAAATTGAATATCGGAGTATTTGTAAATTTTGTGAAACAAAAATTAATAATAAAAAATAAAATTGTGAATGTGGTAAACAATATTTCTTTGCTCATAAAAAATATTTAAACAGCAATTATCATATCAAACGAATTACAGTATGAGGTACTACTCATTCCAGATCTAACGAAATATTTTAGAAATAAAAACAGAAGGAAAGGAAAAAGGATTTCAGACGAGTAAACTTTTACCGGTCTCGAATACTTTATCAGTTTAGTTCTATTATCATTATTTTTTATTTCATTCTCCATATATTTGAATATTTTAACCTTTTGTTATCTATAATCTATCCCTTCATATTTTATATATTTCGCCTTTAGAAACTCGATAACTTGCTTTTTTACGATAAAACGCATCTGTAAACCCATAAATTCTAATGCATTTGGAGTTAACTCGCGTAGTCGAAAGATCGGAAAACACTGCCCTTCAAAAAATGTTTTCTAATAAATAGAGGACATTCTGAGATCAAAGACTATAATGAACTTAGAAATGCTTTAAAGCAACTCGATATCAAACAAACGGAGAATTATAGGAAACATGATTCAATTAATTTATTAACTGATTATATAAGAAAAACAGGTGAAATAAATATGTTTTAGTGATTTATAAAATTTAGATGTAAAAGATTATTAAAATAAAAGTAAGAAGGAATTTATTAAAAAAATTAAAAAGTAATAAAAATAAAAATAAATATATTTTTTAATTTGAAATACTATAACGGAACAAAAGGTTTTTATACCTAAAAAGGAGTGAACAAACATTAAACTGATTGATTTTTAAGTGTTAATCCTCATGGTTTAAGTGTAGATAAAAACAAAAACAATTTATTAAATACCCTAAACAAAGAGGTAAAATTTAGAAAATACTGGAGTCATACAATGTGAAGATTTAATAAAATGCTAATGAATTTGAACCTAAAAGAGAAAAGAAAGATGTAGGTGTAAAGGCTAGGAAACATTTTTGAGCCAGATTATAAAGTTGTAAATTTTAATGAACAATATATAAAAAATAGAAATGCTATAAAATAAATTTCAGAATCATAGCATTAAAAGACTTAAAACGTGTATAATATTATACTATTTTGAGAGATTTATTTAGAAATGCTGTTGTAAAAATAAACGACAAAGTAGATATCATTACGCACACTCCTGAATTAAATGAGCCATTTTCCATCCTCCTGTGATGTCTACTAAAGACATATATGAAACATACATAGACGCTTAAAAATATAAAACTGAATATAAAAATTGGATGTAACTGATTTTATATTTCAATTTACAGTGATCAAATTACCTAAAGGAGATAAACTTTAAAAAAGTCTAGTGAAAGAAGAAAATATATACAACAAAAGAGGTATTTGTCAGATTAAAAATAACGATATCTTTTTAGCTAGATCTATAGTAACAGCTCTAGCTATTCAAAATCACGATCATTTATAGGAAAAATTGGATTATAAAAAATAACTAAAATAGTATCATAGTCATTAAAAAAGGAAGATTATTGCGCAAAACACTGGCTGTAAAACTGCATGAAGTGTATAATATTCCGTTAGGAATATTCAGTTAGAATATATTTAACAATTTGAAGAATTTTTTTATACTAAATTTACTGTATTGAGTACAGCGAAAGTTAATCAAAGATTATATACTGGAGAATACAAACCTACATGTATATATATTATTCAGAAAGAGATCACTTTGATGTTATTATTTCTGTTACAGGTTTTTGTGGAGAAAGTAAATATTGCCAATACTGCTACGTGAGTTATAATAAAAAAGATAAACTCAATTTTCCGCTGAAGTAAACAGATGTTTTTTAACAGATAGTGATTGGATATCAAGGACAGGAAATATGTTGCAATGAGTGTTTCAGATTTTTTAAAGGTAAAAAATGTTTTGAAAATCATAAAAGAGGTAATGATAAAGATTTATCTTCTTTTAAAATACTACGGAAATGTTTAAAATGTAGTAAGAATATTTCAAAAAATGAAATAAATCCAGAAGAAAGTAAATTTGTGGAAATTAAACGTAAACATTGCGAAAAATGGGGTCTAAAAGAATATAAATGCTATATGAAAGCAAAAGAAGCTAAAGGAGGGATGTGTCAAAATGTTTATATGAAAAGAGGTGAATGGTGTCAGTTATGGGAAGAAAATGATGAAACTTTTTGTTTAAACATGTGCTTATATAAATATGAAAACAAGCGTGATTGGTGCGATACATGTAGATATGGACGATTTACATAAAACTGCATTCCCTTTTATTTTGAAACGAATAAAAAAAAGGGTATTTATTAGTTACATGATTGAACAAGAAAAGAAACTAAGATGATGAAGAAAATTGTGAATGGTTATTCGATAAAAGACATTATGACTATCCAGTAATAGTTCATGATGAAAAAGGATTTGATTTCCAGTATTGCAAAAATGAATTTGTTGGAAAAGGGTTTGATTTCCAGTTTATAGCAAATATTGTTTAAAAAATAATATTGAAGTGTATAGTATACAGTTTTGTAGAAGATGATTGCATTGTAGATTTGCTTATAATATAATAATTTTCGTTTTCGATTTTGGTTTTATGTTACTAAAGGGACAGCGCCATAAATAAAAAATGTTTGTCAAAATATTTCTAAATAAATGAGTGTTAGATAATACCAAGAAATTCATCAACTAAAATATTAACACCAGGTAAGCATCCGTTGATTTCTTGAAAAAATCACAACAAAATATGGCGACACAAACGTAACAAAATTTTATGTTAATGGAATAGAAGACGAATATTTTCTCAAAAAAATATATTAAAAAGGATTCTCGATTGTGTTACCGAAAACGGAATGTATAATGATGGTTTACTTATTTTCAGAGTTTTGGAAAAAGATGAATACTGTGATAATATAGATATAGAATAACTTTATGTTATTTTCAGGGTTTAAATGCTAGCTTAAATGTCACCTGGGCGTTTAAATGTTTTTTTTCCGACAAAATATATAACATTTTCATTTTTTTGGTCTCATTTAATACTTTTTTATTTTGAAGGAGGTTAAATAATATTTAAAAATCACGCTGCTGTAAAACAATTTTAACTATTTTTAATCTTTTATATATTAAAAGGAATTAAAATTTGGTCTCAAAATTTGAGAGTGAATGAGCAACATCAGTCTTATCGTATAAGAAACATGACATTTGGGATCATTCATGTTGATTTAAATTGCATTTAAATCGACATAATGATGCAGATGTCATATGTCTTACAGTACGAGACATATGCTGCTGCCAATAAAGATTTTATAAAAATAAATTCAGGATTATTTAGAAAATACCTACTATTCTGGAATTATATATTTTCAAATTTTAAAAACAACGTTTTATAGTTGTAGTAATATTAAATTTGGGCTAGAATAATTGATCAATGAGCTGTAAAAATGAAATAAAATATTATTCTTTTTATTGAAATTCAAATGTCTGGTTTACTATCTTATACGTTGGTCGTTCAAGCTAGTAACTCTCTTCGGGCCGGAAAATTTTAAGATGAGGGCGCATGAAGACCATGAGATTTCCCTGTAATCAGACTGATGTGCCAGTGCTTTAAATCTGATAAATGATTGCACTGTGTAAAACTTTATTATATAAATGACTCTAAGTTTTATTTTGATTAAATTGCTAATTCTTAAATAAAATCTGTCCTATATTTCTATTGTTTACCTACTCCACGAAAATATGCAAATGAGAGAACTTTTAACCCACTGGCTGCCGGTACAAAATTCATAAAAGCGCAAGAATTCATAACTTTCCTTCCTGCGAACCTGATCGTAGTTGAAATAACTGTTTCTGCTGAAGCGATAAGGACGTTCCCCGCGTATATTCAGGATAAAATGTGACTATTTAAACACGTCTAGGCGTAGAGTTAATAAGAGTGCGGATGGTGTGAGCGATAACTCTCTATTCCCTTTCAACCATTTGCCAGAGTTCATCTCCTGAATGAGGCAAGGGCAGAGTTTGCAAACGGCGTCCAATCACATCCGACACATATTCGATTGGTGGCAGATAAGGAGAGTACGGTGGCCAGGGAAGCATCTGTATACCTTGCAGAGCATGTTGGCAGTGCGAGCACTGTGTGGTCTGGCGTTATCCTGCTGCAAAATTGCATTAGGCAGGCCCTGAAGGTAGGGGATTGCCACTGGCCGCAGTACATTATAAAAGTATCGTTGGGCCGTCAAAGTACCCTGAATACGAACTAGAGGTGACCTGGAATCGTAGGTAATAGCGCCCCAAACCATTATGCCAAGTTGTCGCGCGGTGGGGCATTCCACAGTTATTGCCGGATTAGATCTGTCTCTATGTCGACGCCACACACGTATGCAGCGACTGTCCCTGGATAGAAGCGTGACTCATCTGAGAACACGGCGTTTCGCCATTCTGTCATCCACATTGCTCCAGTCCGGCAACATTCTAAACTTTGGCGTCTATGCTGTGGGGTCAATGGCAGTCTTCTTAACGGGCGACATCGGTGCAGGCCACGTTCAACCAATCGACGGGAAATGGTTCTCGTTGACACGTGAACGTCCAGGGTATCTCGTACGTGCTGCAGAATCGTGGTACAAGTGACTTGCGGGACCGCCACAGCTTGTCGGCGGATGCAGCGATCCACGCGTGCTGACGTCACTCTCGCTGCACCTGTACCCCTCCTTTTTCCCACATCCCCTTGTTCCAACCATGTTCGCCATAGCCGATGCACCGTGCTCGCATCCATGCGGGGATCAGCTGCGATTTGACGTAAGGACCAACCCGCCCTTCTCCGTCCGATCACCGTACTCGACGTAAAATCGTCTATCTGCTGGAAGTGCCTTCGTTGACGCGACGAGGAGGGACGTGTTTTCGTTGCGCTCCAGCAAAATCTTGGTTTTCAACCGGATAATCAACAGTTTCATTAGTGTAATCAATTGCTACGTGCGTATGAAGTGCCAACGAGTACTTTGATATGTGTTTTATGCGTGTCTGACCAGTGGATCAAAAGTTACAGTAAAAAAAACGCTGTTTCCTTTGTTCTTTCGCCCGCGCAAAGTACGGCTAAGCTGTCAACATAGCAGCCGTCCTGTCGACGATAGGTGCACCAACCGCTGCCATGTGGTCGCTGTCATAGGCCTAAGGATTACACTGAATTTTTTCTAAGTCCAGAAATTATGTTTTAAATTTTAAAGATCTATATCTCGGCTGCAAATTGGACTGTTTACACGGAACAAAGAAGCACAAGGTAGGACATATAACTCACTATCATTTACTGCTATTTTCAATGTGCTAACCGCATTATGTTACGTTTAAGATACTTTTAATTCTCGTACCCCTTAAAAAATCTTAAGTCCTCATGTTACTTTAAATCTGCAAACTACATAGCCATTTTCAGAACTTACTAGCAAGCTGCAGAGGGTTGGTCCAAGTGGCATTACAATTTCGAATATTTTTTTCGTATTTTCAGCAGTCAGCCCCTCAGAGTTTACACTTTGTATACTTACATAGCCTCCAGGTTATACGCATGCGCGAACTATAGCGCTCATAGTGCTAATAATTGTAACTAATACTCTTTTAGCTCTTATTGAATTGCAATATTATTTTGTTACACATGTAAAAACATTATGTTCTACCTAATATGATTATTTCTATTTTTACATTGTTACAGTATTCATAAATATTATACACTTTGGTATTGCTGATTTGTTATTATTATTATTATTATTATTATTATTTTTACCTTGTCTGGTATTTTTGATAACTTACTCCGTATTCCTCGTGGTGTTCTCTAAATTTAACCTCTTTGCTGGACTCCACGTCAATTTCGCATAGTGAAAAAGTTTCTACTTTGCTAGAAGACTGTACAGCCATTGTCAAGACCATTCGTGGTGGTAGATATCTCCTCACGCAAGATCAGAGAGATAGATTTTTGGCCAACTTGGCAGCTTTCCAGACACTCGCCTTGCGAGGTCCTGACTTCATTCCACCACCTGAGGTTTCAGATACTGCCGTGAATACCATTATTACTCCATTAGCGGATAGTGCTACCAATACTTCGCAAGCAGATTCTTTAGATATCCTTTCAAACATTCTCACAGCGCAACCGCCTAGCTTTGCAGACATCCTACGCCAACCAAAGAAGCCAAGTATTCTTATACATCCAAAGGGCAAGCATTCCCAAACACAGCTCAGGAAAGAACTCCAAGAAAAGCTTCCAATAGGAAAAATTCAGGTGGCAGTGGAGAGGATAACCCCGACTCCAAAAGGAGGCATTAAGGTACACTGTCAAACTGCTGCAGACGCTGAAAACCTGCTAGTGCAAATTAAAGAGGCGAAGG